>JBBGBA010000575.1:0-22414 GCA_038088335.1 Mesorhabditis sp. LJ9110
ATTGCAGGCCCAACACCTGAGCGTCGATGGCAAACAACGTATCAAGGAGCTCGGTATCGCCGCCTACGAATGGGTTCAGGCAAACCGCTATCGCCCGGATGCCGAAGAATTCCATCGTCGCACCATCGATTTGGAGTTCCAGATGAATCACATCATGGGTTAAGCTAATTGCTATCTTTTTGTTACTTTACGTGTATAAAGATTTGTTACTTTACCGGTATCACAGTGTCATTTTACAGCGCCATTTCTTACAACTTGTGCGCCCACTATGCAAACCACGGCCTCGATCGCACAGCCTTTTTGCCCGATTCTTCTACCCAATTTCTGATCGTCCCCCGGTGTGCGCATTGCTTAGCCCAATTTTGTTGCAGAGAAAACTGGATAGGGGTAAAGTCCACTTCGGCCGCCTCGCGCTGCACGTCCATTTTTTGTTGCAAGAAATTTTCAACGCTTATGGACTGATCCCCCAACGCCGACGTGGCTTTATCGCATTATTCCAGGCTATGGCCGGACAGATACGGGCCATAAATACGCAAATGATGTATGCTAAAGTGCCTTCATACCAGCGCGAATTACAAAGAAAAGTCCCATACAAAATATAAAAACATGGGAAATTGGAACAACGTGTAGTGCACCCGCTATACCGAAGTCTGCAACCTTTTTGGGTTAAATTTTGCCTGATTCTTCAACGCAATTTCTGATTGCCTCCATTGTGCGCCAATGCCTAACCGGATTTTGTTGTAGCGAAGAATGAATCAGGGTAAAGTCCGTTGAGACCGGGTCGGCTGATCGGCTGATTCCCGGTGCAAATCCATTCTTTGTTGCAAGAAATTTCGGGGCGCGGATGAGAAAAGAGGAGTCAAAGAGCTCGGCATTGGCGCCTACGAAAGGGGCCACCGCTATCGCACGATGCCGAGCAATTCCATCGCTGCACCATCGACCTGGAGTGCAAACAGAACCAGATTATGGGTTAACAAGGGGTTGGTCGCAGCTCGGCATCGAATTTCGATCTGAAAATTTGCTCACTTATAGAGCTCGACGAGACGAATCGATTGGCGTGGCTTTCAGCAGCAGATACCCAGAACTAACAAAGTTATAAGCATTTTAAGTTTTTGCATACATTTTGCCTGTTGTAAGCTAAATACTGACCTTTTTTGGTACTTTACGTGTATAGACGGGTCGTTTCTTTACCTGTATCACAATGTCATTTTGCGGCGCGATTTCTAACGACTCTAGCACCCCAACTATGCATACCAAAGCCTCGATCGCACAGCGCTTTCGACCGAATTTTGCCCGATTCTTTTACCCAATTTCTGATCGTCCCCCGGTGTGCGGAATGCTTAGCCCAATTTTGTTGTAGAGAAAAATGGATGGGGGGTAAAGTCCACTTCGGCTGCCTCACTCTGAACGTCCATTTTTTGTTGCAAGAAATTTTCCACGCTTATAGAGAGAACCCCCAACGCCGACGTGGCTTTATCGCATTATTCCAGGCTATGGCCGAACAGATACGGGCCATACATAAGCAGATGATGTATGCTGAAGTGCCGTGAAACCACCGGGAATTATAAAGGAAGTTGCTTCCAAAATACCTTAAATACGGTTTTAGCTCGTATTTTCAGAACGTCGAGGTATTTTCAGAACGTGCAAATGAACCGTGTTTATAATGTTAGCTTAAGGTTTTATCGCTAAAAAGTAGTTAATTAGCTTGCGGTTACACACGAACAATGTGTCAGGGGGTGACCAATTTCGGGAGGGCTATTTATTAAAAGAATCCAAAAAGGCGATTATTTTAGAAAAATCACGCTGTGCTAATAACCAGGCGATAGGGCCACATACATAGTCTGAATCGATTCCTGCAAATCTTTTACAGCCTTGTTAATGTCTTTAACAGATTCCGGTCGCCGGCCTTTAACAGGTTCAAGAATGCGAATCAGCTTTGCTTTCCATTGATCGCCAGTTTCACTGCTCATATCCTTCGTAACATAGTTGAGCATATCCGAAAAATACTGCAAGCCTCTTGGCGGTTTTTCTTTTTCCACCTAAACAGAACTTTTTTTCAGAATAGTTCAAGCACAGGATCGGTTCCACGAGACTCACAATGCAAGCGAGTTGGTGGATTTTTCCAGCCCATTTATAAATATATAAACAATAAATGCTGTCCCACATCCAAGTGGCTTTTTCGGGCAATTGACGTGAACAATCCTTCAAAGCCCGCCGGCAAAATTCCTGTGATAGTTTTGTTGCTACAGCCATCGGATATCTATTTGGATAACCGAACATCTGAACCGAGCTTTCCGGATGCAGTCATTTGCCTACGATATTATCCATTTCCTGGGAGCAGAAGGTATATATTTTGCGACTGAGCTGATGATCCTTTGGTAACTGCTCGTTAAACGCATCAATAAATTCACGATAAGATTTGGTAGCAGCTTCCTAAACCAAATTTCCACCCACTGATATGCATTTGGAAAGTGATCCGGAAACTTGGCCCACCTCTTCGACGTACGGCATTCCCTTTCCAGATTTCCGTAGCAGTTCTTCCGCGTTAATTTGGAATGAGTAGCATATGGAAAGTTCGATGGAAAACGGAAATTGCCAGCCCATCAACCATGTCTGAAAAGCATCGGGAGATCACGCAAGATCGTCCACCAACTATGTATAGAGGCTGCATTCACCGAATTTATTGGTGCCACCCCCGGCAAGCATCTATCCGATTGGCTTCAATTACCTTCACCCACCTGAAACTTGACGATCAAGGTTTTCACAGCAGAGCGGCAATGCATCGATTCGGCGTGCAGAGCATTTTCGATTTCTTGAAAACATTGGCCGTAGCCCTCATCTATCCGGTGATATTGTCCGTTGTTATTACTGAGAGCCCTGCTCACAACCGGACCGAAAAAAATGCGTTGCGACCCCTGGAAATAGCATCTGTTTTTAGAGGTAAGACTACTTTCACAAATTTTGATTTGCGCGAACTGCCACAATTTTAGGGACAAAATTGGGATTGCACAAAAGTTTAAATCTGGCCGTGAAGTGGCAAACCCACGAAAGTGATATCGGTAGCAAGCTCGTAGCTATGTGCTACGACATGCCCGCGTTGCTCGTGAAGTTTCTGGTAGATGGATTCGCCGCGACGCGCAGAATCCCGATCAAGGCAACGTTCCATTTCAATGCGCAGCAATTCGTCGCGAACTTCCAGGATGAGGAAGTCATATTTTCGATTTTCCTGTAATAGCAAAAGTCAAAAGGATAATACCAACCAAAATCTTCCATCGCTAGAGTTTTTTGGCAAATTACCCGCACTAACTTCCGCAGTTCCTGGCGAAATCCGATTAAATTCTTATGGATTTCGTCGTCTCGTGCACATGTTTCCTTCAGGTCCCGAATTTCAACATAGCATTTTCCGTGCTTGCTGTCGACGGCTGCCTTTTCTTCTTGGAGCTTCGCGAGTTGAGAGGAAAGCAGCGCGATCTCAGCTAGCTGTTCGCTTGAATTATGATCCGTATGGTCTGGCGTATAGTTGTCTTGTCTCTTAACTTCCCTGGTCATTTTATTCGGTTGTTTTGATTCGTACGTCAACCCTTTTATCAGATGTTCCCGAGATGTAGTCAAACCGGACTGCGATGTCTTGGAGTTTTCTTGCTTTATCTGCTGGTTATTAATAATTACTCCTTGATCTGATCTAGCGCCCGAAGAGAGTTTTGAATTTACATGTATGCCCGTTTGACCCGTCATATTTTCCGTATGCAAGAGCATTTGGTTTGCGGAGGTGACGCGTGGTTTTAACTCGGCAAAGTTGTGCGCTGTTCCCGAATTATTAGAACTGGGGACAAAAGCAACACTACTCGGTATCTCGTGCGTGCCAGATTTATGCACGGTGGTGGCTTCTTCGTAGCTAGCTTGTTTGCTGGCAACCACGCCTCTTTCCGAATTTGAAGCGTTGTGTGGTGGGATTGGGGGATTCGTGCCAGCACCCGGCACCGAAGCTTCGCTTCCAATCAACGGTTTGCTAGGATCGGCATGGCTACCGGTGCCCTCGATTCTCGCCTCGTGATGAAACTGTTTTTTGGCAGCAGCCGCAACATAATGCGTGGTAGGCGCTTGTAATTTAATCAATTCGTTTTTCCGCTTCATGATGGCACGCTCAAAACATCTCTGAAAAATACTTTTGTACTACCGGCTCCTGAATGCAGGGACGGTCCCGGCCCCGGCCCAGGCTCTGGTCGCCGGCCCCTGCTACTGTTTTTAAGACGGTTTTTACTGCTATGAAGCCAATTTTGCCAAAATGTTTCGCCAGCGGCGCTGTGTCATTAGTATATCCAATGTCCGTAAAATTTCCCGCCTGCGGCGCCTTTTCTGTGGCGTTTTCACTAGAATTTGAGCGTTGCTAACGCTTTTTCGAATGTTTTTTTGGTATCGACGCATTTTTCGGATGTTTTAAAAGTGGCGACCGGGGGGGGGGCGGGGGGGTCGCCAAAATTTTGAAATTTCCCTCCCCGAAATTTGACCCTAGATACGCCCCTGCCTGTATGTATTTGAGTGGTTGGGCAATCTGCAGCTGGTTTTCGAGAAAAGGTGGTCCTGGGAGAAATCTATACATTGGAAAAAGAAAGTGAAAAGGCGCCGAAGCTTGGCAAATTTACAATGTCCGGTGTTTTACAATTAACGTGGCCTGCGCATTCAGGACAAGGATATGCACGTCAATCCAAACAGGCCTGGGTACCATTTTAGCAATGAATGTGCCAGTGCAGCCAACCCGCAGCTGTGAAAATTCATAGTAGTGATTTGCCCCTGATTTCAATATTTGCCGAGCACCGACCTCGACCTTAGACGTAGCAGTTGAGACAATGTCGATGAGCTCCTGTGGTGAGCACACATACATCGGTTCCAGTTTCTTCACGCTCGCTTTTAAGAAGCTGATCTCAGCCTCAACGGCCATTGCAAGAAACTTGCTGTCCTCGATCTCGGCAATGCGGGTTCTCTAAAGGTTCAGGCCATAATATGAGTTCACTGGCGTGGTCGAACCGTTTGGACGAGACTCTGGAGCGTGGGCTCACGTTTATCGACCAAGTCGCGAATGTGGTTAGGTAATAGTTGGTAGCGAATCCAGGCGGAGAACCGCTCCTGCAAGTTGAGTGTGTGAAAATACCCGTGGGCCCGCGCATCATTTTACCTTAAGGTCCTCGTAGGTTTTCACGTCCGATCCAGCTTCCTTTGCGATTCCATTGTTCCTCCAAAATTCCTCGGCGTCCCTAATGGACCGCAACTGAAAGATGGATTTTTCAATGGGTTGTTGAAACGTGCCAGTTCGATCGCTCGAGTGCCGCGCCCCAGTCGTTCAACACGAGCGCTTTCTTTTAATTGCACTTCCGCACGTCGACGAACGTTGCTCATGTCGTTATCGTGAAGTACCTACAGAAAATATTAACTTCAAGTTAAAATTTTCAACTCACCTGCAAGCGCTTTGCGATTTCGGCAATGAGCTCTATATGGTTCACTTCCAGTGACCGTTTGCTTGTTGCTTGTTTGATCTCTTCCAATGCTGCCAGGTAGAACTGTGAAACTGACTCAACCGTGGTGCCCTAAAAAGGAAAATAACTGGTTTTGGGAATACCCCACCGCACAGTGAAGATCAAATTCGTTAATAAGTTTTGTTGCAGCCCTCTGGATGCTTGCCGATTTAGTGGTCTTGAAAGCTACGGTTTGGTAAAAGATAGGCGTACCTCTGTGCCCCGCACCATTTTGGGCAGATCGGCGGCAATCCGCTCGAGCAGGCCCTGATGAAAATTGGATTAGCGACGATCGAATATGAATCTCTCAAGCCATTATGCCACACGCTCCCCCTACCTTCCAAAAAGACAGTTCCAGTTTCTCCATTAGCGAGCCATCAGCCGACATTTCGATCCAATTGCGCACTTTGACGATGCCGTCAAGGAACTTGCGATCGTCCAAGTCTGCAAACACAGGACTTACCGGCCCAGAAATTTGAAAACTAACCTGCGAGCCGAACACTATAGCTCGCTTTGCGCACCTTTTCGGATGGTGCGCAAGCCAATACGCAACCAATATTGACGATATTTTGCCGGATCACAGTGCAGGCTTCCGTCAGCTCTTTTGAATTTTCAGTTTGGTCCTGAAAGCCGTTGAGTTCGGCGCTGTATTTTTATATGTGGTTTGGCATGGCCAATGACTACGCGTCAACGCGTGCATTTTCTACATCAAACCTCGTGGGCGAAGAGGGGAAGGGGGTAAAGGGCGGGCCCCAAGCACCGGAATTTTTGAACGAGCTTTTAGTGTACATTAATAGAAACCAGCCGTAGCTTCTTTTTACTTTCTGTAAAAACGCACCCAAATTGATCGCAATAGCTCGTCGGCCGGCGCGTCGGGGACCATTGCGTCGCGGATCAAGAATAGCAGATTCTAGAAGCAAGGGTTCACGTCTATTTGTTTAAAATCGCCGCGCCATGATTGACCAAATTGGAGGAAATCTCGACAGCTCGATAAAGTGTTCGTAGGTCGTCACCGTCAGGTCGAGCAGACAGATTGAAAATCTTGAAGGTTGTGGAAAGATAAATAGAATTTTAAAAACCGACCAGAACCTCTGAGATTAGCATCGTGAATATCATGATCGATTCGGAGATGAACCCGTCACAATCATTAAGGAAGAGCCCCTGCGTGTCCAGCAGAAAGACGTGAACCTAAGCATATAATGATTTTATTACCGCGACTTCTTGCCTTTTCGCCATTCTGCGTCAGTTTCAACAACGGCTGTTCCAAAATTTGGATACCTTTCGTTTCCGGTTCAAACCCCGTCGAAAACGGGCCCGAAATCCTGGAATCAAATGCCAGCATATTCGGTTAGTCGTTGATAATTTTTCACCAACAACTTTGGCGGAATCTTATAGCACATGTTCAATTTGAAATTTATCGGTCGAATTTTTTCTTTATGTGGAATTGGATTGGCGCTTCGCACAATGAGCTTTTTATTAGCGCCAAAAGATGAAAGTCGAAAAAGGGATGAAAATGTCAAGAAAACCTACATGTCCGTTTTTATAGGATCGTACTGGGACAGGCATGCCGTGAGAAAGCTCTTCCCGGTACGGGATTTGCCGATTGTACTGACCAGGGATACCTTAATCCTCGTTTTCCGGAGCCAGAAGGGTTGTACCTTTTGACCTTGATACTTTCTGTTACCGACGGTTGCTGCAAAGGTTGCTTCGTTCAGGACCAAGCACCCGTCAATGATGTCGACTAGTTTGTGATAGGTCATCACTGAATAAGGGCTTGCTTGAAGACACAAAAGAAGAAGGATAAATGTTTGACAGCAATCAGAAATTGAGTCCAGGCTGCGGGTCCACCCGTTTTGTCTGCCGAATTCTGTTGCTGCACAGAATTTTTTTTTGTGATGCAACATATTTAGTAAACGCTGGAAAATAGGAGTTATAGCTGCGGATAATACTAAATTTTGGGATATTCCTATAAAAAACGCCCGACCCACTTTGTTAGGAGCCAATTAACATGCGCCAGAATTAGGTTAGCTTATAAAAAAGGGTAAGTGGGCGCGATTGCCAATTAAATTTCTCGTTTACGTTTTTGGTGGTGGGAATTCGGCAACAACTATGTATGAACCTTTATATTGGCCCCAGACGGTGACAAGTCTGGAATGCTAAAAACGTAACTAATGACCTAGCAAATCATTTGATATGACATCGGCTAAATTGGCATACCGCTCGGCGACCCTGGGGGTGCTATCTATCTATCCTACCATGTTACCTGAGTACATGAATAATTTTAAGCCTACAAAGCAGCGCACTCTGCTAATAGATCGGTTCAGTTGATTGGAGACAATGCCCTGCGGAATCGTGCTTTGCTCATTATTATCACCCTAATTTGTTGCCGCAAAAAACTACGTGGTTCGGGATGCCAAATATGCACGCACAAGCGATCGTAAAAAGGAGCTTTTTGCCAAGAGAACAGTCCCCCGGGGGGCGGGAAGCAAGATTACGCTCCGAAATTTCTTGCCCCAAAAAATAGACAACGGGTCGAAATTTTTATGTAATTTTACATAGCGTCGCGGCATGGGCAATAATCACCCACAAACGGCTACAGCCGCTTGTCCAAAACCATAAATTAAATATAGAAAAAAAAATTCTTGGACAAATATTTTAAAAGACGTTCGGAACTCACTTACAGAACATTCTGTGCACATGGGTTTTAAAAAAATTATACGGGGTTGGGCAGGAATGCAGACTAAATTTGCATACGCGGTGACTCAGGGACCCATTTTCAAACAATGAAAGTATAATTTTTCATTTCGGTATGTTTCCGAGGTTTACAGATATGCTTGCGTGGATTTGTACGCCAGGGTCGATGCGGTAAAGCCACTTTTGAAATATTGAATCAGATAGTCAGTACTTGCATGCAAACCCGACCAATTTTGGGATTCAGGGCCGGCCTACTACCATACCCCGGGGTGATAAATTTTTATCGCGGATCGGGCGTAAGGGAGCGGGTAGCCTATGCCACGGCGGCGTCCCACCATTCGACTTTACCCCTTCCATTCTTTTCTGCAAGACAATGGTCTAAAATATGTAGCAAGAAATTGGCCAGGGCTTATATGTCTTGCCGGGGGCTTGGCATACTGCTGCCTGGATTCATTTTCCCATAGATGCTTTCCGATCTTGTTTTCATTTTGATAGTGGTTTCCTTGAGGCGAAAATTACAGTAGCCCTTTAATTATTGGGACCAAAACGTAATAGCATACCATTTCTATGTACAGCAATTAAGAATTTAGGATGTTGCCTGCTCTGTCCGACGACAAGTTTTCCCAACTTTGTGTCGGCGATGCAGCAAATGGCGTTGCGGAGATGGTAAGGCCCCTGCATGAAACAAAACAAAGCGACTTCAGGAAAAGCACCGCATGGAGTGTCTGTACAAAATTGACCAGGGAGGCCGAAGTCACAGCCAGGAATTGCTCGAGCGGATCGTGGCACAAATCGGCAGTCGCAAAGTAAGATTCGGCAAAATCATCGTCCGTAGAAAATTTTAATGCTACTAACCACGCGCGGTTTGCCGGCGTTGAGCGCTGTAATTTCTATTTAATATTTGACTTTTGTATCGGGTCCTTCAAAGCCCTCCGATCGGCCGAAATTAGGGTATTTCATTCACGGGGAAATTTAGGGAAGCGCGTTTTTTTTGGGAAATGGGGGGGGGGGTTAAAAAAACCTTTTGGTTTTTTTTTTTTTAGGCTTTTTTTGGACACTAGTTTTGTTTATAAACCCATATTTACAAAAATGCAAATGCAAAATTTAGGCTTGCATAAAGTCTAGACGGGGGTCCATGGGAACAGATTTAAAATAAATGATTTAACTATCTTTCACTAGTTAGCCATCATATCCACGGCTGGAAAGTCACGACTCGGCAAACCTTCGGGAAACTTCTTTTTGGAGAAAGGGGGAGAGGTTGTTTTTCGTGATGATGAGATGATCGGGTATGTCTTAAACCATATGCTTTAACTTTTCTTACATTACAGTGGAGCGAGCGGCATCGCTTTCAAACAAGGTTTCGACCGTGATACGGAAGGGATTTTGGTGTGGAACAAAGTGTTCATCCGCAAGATGGCGAATGGAGAAGAGGTGGAATTTCCCACATTGACCCGAATGGTGATGTTAATTCTAGCTGGCCGTAATCCTCATGGATACCCAAGGCACTTTTGACCTTCAGTCGGAAAATGATGAATCCATTAACTATTTCGCTACCTCGCTCCTACTCTCTTCGGTGCAGGTGGGCGAATAAGGAACGGTTTTGCTACGTTGGTTAAAGAAAGGATACGGGTGGTGACCATTTACCCCCGCTGCTGTTCTTGCTTCGGTAGCCACGTTGTGTGGTTATTTACATCTATCACCGCCATGCTTTCAGGTTTTCAACGCCAGCCAAAAATTGGACTCTACCGACTTCGAAGCTTTGAGCACCTTCATCGACTATGGGGAGCGGACAGGCAATCATCTGAGCCAGGTTCGATAGTTTTCCGTTGATTTTTCGATCCAACCCGCAACCTGTGCCAAAGTGTTTGCGAAATCAAGATTGACAAATTGCCTTCCTTTTCCGATGCTTGATTAAGAAGTGCCTAGAAATGGCTATTATTGGTAAACATCATATTTTTCTTTTAGCATTTCCTGTTCCTAATCCGGGATGCAATCAGTGGGTCGGGGCTCAGCCCCGAATTTCTACAGCGGCTCTTGGCCAGCTCGTCCAAAGCCCAGCGGCTCTATAAACTGATCACCGGATGCCTAGAGGCATTCGAAAAGGTCGAATCCTTCCTAGTGCCACGCCCGGACAACCGACTAGCTCAAGCTGATGCGGAAATCCTGGCCGGGGGTGAGATCTACTCCGATAGATGGCTAATAACGGATCCATTTTTTCTAGAATGCGGTGCCGACTTTTTGCAAGCTATTTCCGCCGCTGCGGGTCATGTATTGCGTTCGCTTCAGCCGAAGCGGGCCATGGGGGTCCCACTGGACGGCCCGGGTTTCGGGCAATATGCGCAGGTACTTGTTGCGATGCTACTCTGGCAACCTGATCGTAAAAATCCTCAATGAAAATTCCTTGTAAAAAGCGGCGGCCCGACTGGCTTCCGCTTTCCCAATATACAGTCTCAAACTAGAGCTACCATACCCTTTCTATTCTTTGTCCCTCATTACCCAGCTGTTTTTTTCCGAAACATAGTTCTGTGGAAGACGACAGCGCTTACAACGGTTTTAGGAGGTTTTCAAGCAGATGGAATCGTCAAGCCATGACCAAATCGGAGGATTTTACGAGGTTTGGGCAATCAGGGTGCAAAATCCATCTTTAGGCGTTCAAAGCGCAATCACTGGAAAATGCAAGGGCTGCTGGTATCGCGAAGTACAACGAAGGATGGCGGGAGGCAACACACCCGCGTGTGATTTCTAAATAATTATTTCAGCACGCCACCTTTTCAACAATCCACCCAGACGAGTACGCGCGAATTGCTGAGAAGATTCTTGAACAAGCGCAAGAGGTCTCGTTTTTGATATTAGATGATTTGATTTCCTTAAGGCATACCTTGCAGTGCAGAGATACGGACAAACGAAATCCCTCGCCGCACATCTCCGGGCCTTTTGCGAGGGTCTGCAGGCGAGCTGTGGATTGCGTACCTAAAGCAGTGACATTTTTAGGAAAAGAACAGCGATAAGTGCGCGGCAAATAAGGAAATCTTCAAGCATGAGCGTATTAATGGAGCAGTTTCTGCCGCCTTGCAAGTGTATCAAAAGCATATCCAGGCAAGTTCGGTAGCCCCCCCCCCCCCGTCACCACTTTCAAAACTTCGGAAAATCGCGTCAATAGCAGGCAAAAAAAATTAGCAAAAAGCGTTCGCTATATTCAAATTAGCGTGTAAGATACCGCAGAAAACGGAGGCAGGCGACATTTTTATGGACAATTGAAAGAAAAACCCGGTTTTAAAAAAACCAAAAAGAGGAATAAACAGCGCCGCAGGCAGAAAAATTTGTGGTAAAGGTTGCTTAACGGGGGGAAACAATTTTTGTATTTATCAAAAATATCCTGCGGTTTTGAAAAAGCCATCGGATAGAGCGTCCCCGGTGATAATGGCTGGAATTGCTCAGACAACATTCATACCTTATATAACCTAGGCGTCTTCCTAGATCTGTAACCTAGCTCGTCTGTGGTTGTTTATTTGTGCGTGTAGCTGTCAATTTCAAAGTCGGATTTGTGGGCCTCCCCGTGTGCTAAGTGCCCTAATTCTCCGTCACGACAGAAAACCGACTCCCTCTTTGCGATGACATTTTCAGAATTGCAGAAAAACACAAGTTGAAATGAGAGACGATTTTACTCACTCTTAGGAGACCGGGAGGACAAATCGGCTACGGTGAAAAAGATAACTTTTCGCACTCTTGCCAGTAGCCCGCGTGTGTGCGATCGGTGACGCAGAAGGTTTCAGCATATAGAAGAATAAAAAAATAACATACGCAAAGACCGGATTATAGCGTTCAAGACCAGCTAACATAAGCGAGGTTTACGGACGAATTGCTAATAACTTGCTGTAGAGCTTCCATATAATTTCGATGATTTAGCCTGGCCTTAGCAAACTCGTGCATCAGGAATCGCGACATGAAGTGCAGGCCTTGCACTCGGCAGCTCAGCGAGCCGCTATCGACTTTTACGAAAAAGGTGCTTTTATTCGTATAATTCTAGAATTGCTTCTCAGAAACTGCATTATTTCTTGCCGAAAGCTACACGGTCATTATGCAAAACAAGGAGAAGCTTGTACAATTGTTGGAGGTATCTTGCCGAACATTAAATACAATGCATATAGGGTAATTAATTTTAATATGGCATCTAGTCTTTGGTTCCCTTATATTGCTAAAGCGTAGTCGTACCTTTAACGCCCGGCTGTCGGACGGCTACGCCTGTAGACAGAGCGTAGACTCAAACAAACTTGGCCGCGGATGCGACAGGCAAAGAGGCTAATTTAGGAAAAACTCGAGGATCAGTTGCGCAGCAACTCCCAGCACTGGGTGGCGATCCGCAGCGCTGAAATAATCGATGCACGAATCGAAGATTTCAGCCTCCTGCTCCAGGAAGTATGTCGGGTTTTGCGTGCATCCTGTTAAACGTATTTTGCAGAGAAGCAAAACTGTGCAGAGCCAGCAAGAAATCGAACAAGCGATTGCCGAATGCTATGCAAAGGTTGAGAAGGATTTGGAGGTGGAGCAGCAAGCGATGGTCGATCAACTACTTGAGGAGCAACCCGAACAAGATCCACAGCTCGTGGCAAGTCAGATTCAAAGCATCCGCGAGCGCAGGTTGAACCGAAGCCTCAAGGTAACACAGCCTTTCTGCCAGTACCGTTCTATTTAGGCGATGGAAAGCGACTTCATTCGCAACGCGACCACAACGCTCGACATGAAGAAGATGGCCGCCGAGATGGATCGCCAGAAAAATGAATACACTAGGGCAGCGCAACAAATGCAAGAAGAAATGAAGCGTAACTTGGCGGAAGCGGAGCACCTACGCAAGAAGAACTCCGATGACGAAAAGAGGTTGAAAAAGTGGAGAGAGGAGGCTGCGGAAAAAGAGAAAGCCGTTTTGGCAAAACAAGAAGCTCTCAGTGCGTCTATGAAACAGTTCGAACGTGACACAGCTGCACGGAAACGCGAGCTTGGTAAATTATTCGAGAACTCAAAGCGATCTTTGCAATAAACTTTTAAGCAAAGTGCGGAGCACAGAAATACGTAAGATAGTATTTTGTTTGACAATCCCCACAGTTTTCTACGGCAACAAAAAACCTAAAATGCCCTTGGTTTAGAGCGGAAGGAACTCGAGCAGCAGAAACAGATGGAAGAAAGCACGCGGAAGCTGCAAGCAGAAATGGAAAAACAAGCGATTGAGCGTGAGCGTGTGAAAAAAGAGCAGGAGGGCATGCGCGCGAACTACGAGCAAAGGATCGAGAAACTAGAGAAAGAAAAAGCACGAGTGCGCCTCCAGTAAGCGAGATCCGTCAGCCGAAACCAAAATCTAGGTGGGAAAACACGGAGCCGGCCATTGGTATCGACCTCGGGACTACCTATTCCGCGGTTGGTATCTGCGTTGGCGATGAAGTGGTCATCATTAAAGATAAGCATGGTAAGTGTGACAGAGCTGACCACGCAAACTTATTATTGTCTGACTCCCGATCCAATATCTCAATTAGGAATAGCGACTGGGGGTCGCGCGACAAGCATGGGGGTGTTAGCCAAATTTGGTGTACCGCTGAAAAATATTCTAACAGAAACAGGGTCATAGTTGTCACGCCGAAAGCTTTAGAGGGATTTGTCAGCGGTTCAGCTGGTGGTGAACCAAATTCAAAATTTAGGGAAGGCAACGATGGCATCCCAGGTGGCCTTCCACGAAGGGAAGATCCTTGCCGGTGAGCCGGCGAAGATGCAGGCCACCCGGAATTCTGGAAATACTATCTATGGTCAGTGATTTCTTTTTGCGTGATTTCGCTATTGCCGCTGTTGATCTTTCGAGAGCCCTCGCTTTCCGGGCGCCGCGTCACGCTTGCTATCAACCAAATATCAACGTTCCAGAAGCCAAACGTGCGATGGGCAGGCTTTACAAGGACCCGGCACTTGAGAAGTGCCTAAAGCTATGGGAATTTAAGGTCATCGAGCAAGCTGGGGAGCCGGCCTTTGAGGTTGATCACAAGGGCAATCGGGTTTATACCCCCGTTGACATCTCGAAAATGATCCTCACCGAACTGAAGGTATGGTTTGAATTTACCTGGTTTTCGACCTTTGCCTGACCCAGTCCGTACACGTGGTTCAGGACCGAGCATCGGCCTACATAGGAAAACCGGTCACGAAAGCAGTGATCACGGTTCCTGCATACTTCAATGATGCGCAACGAGCTGCGACCAAAGAAGCTGCACAAAAGGCTGGGCTCGAAGTCATACAACTCCTAAATGAACCCACAGCCGCGGCGATCGCATTCGGGCTTGCACAGCACAGTGAGAAGAAACGGAACATTCTCGTCTACGATTTCGGAGGTTAGCATATCCAACGTTTTTCAGAACCTTTCTGCCCCTTAAATATTGAACAGTGCTGGGATGATCCAGAATACCTTATATACTTTTGAAATATTGAAAAAAAATTAATCGGGACAAGATCGAAAGCACTCTGTTTACTAGAGATCCTATGTGCGAGATGCATAAACGGAGAGCTCTTTTTTTGATTGATTTGTTTTTGATTTACGGCCAGTTCCAAACAGCAGCGGTTTTGAAAAAAGCCACCCGTCCCAATTATTCAAAACTAGGCATTGGAGGTCTATGAAATCCCACCCTTGACGTTTAAAGGGATGCCAACGGCATAGTCAATCGGTAACGCGCTGGAAAGAAAATGTCTCTTCGCCTCTCCCCAGGGCGCGCTCTCTTCCCTGTTGGCTATTTGCCAACTTGTTGATGGGGGAAATACACATGCCGTCGGCAGCCCTTTAAGAGTGGTACGCGCCAGAATTTAGGAGGAACTTTTGATGTATCGATCATGGAAGTTTGCGGAAGCGAGATGAAGGTTAAATCAACCTGTGGAAATCCCCACCTTGGCGGAGAAGATATTAACAAAGTGCTCTTGGAATACTGTATCGAAGATGGAAGTCTTGGGACATTGGACGGACGAGCGTCCTCGCGATTACGCCTCGCTTGCGAAACTGCTAAAATCCAGCTCTCCAATGAAAAAGAGGTAAAAATTACTTATCAGAGCCTTCTCCGCGCGAGACTATTTGAAATTAGCTGAAATAAACTACTTTCAGGCGGTAATTGATGTTCCATTCTTGGCCAATCAAAAAGATTACACCAAGAAGATGAGCCGTGATTTATTTGATGACCTATGCAAAACACTTTTTGAAAAAACACTTCTTCCGGTTGAACATGCACTAGAAGATTCAGGCCTTAAGGCCAGTCAGGTTTGCAAAACAATATGGGGCATTTAATAAGAGAAGTCCAGATAGACGAAGTGGTGCTCGTTGGTGGTTCAAGCTACATCCCAAAAGTTCGCTCTATGCTGCAGGCTAAGTTCAATTTCGCATCGTTGAACACTGAAATCAACCCCGAAGAAGCTGTCGTCAGCGGAGCTGCATTGCAGGTATATTTCCTAAGGAAAAGATATGCTATGCAAAGAATGGTGGGATGACCTTGGCGCTGATTTAGTAATTATTAAAGCCACACGTTATTGGGCACCTCCGGTCAGGCTTTAGGCCGTAACCGTTGGATTCCAGCCATAGCAAACAGTCAGCTGACGCAGCAAACATTATGCGCTTCTTCTCACCAATCAACATGCATAGCCAGTATTGCTCGGTTATTATATTGCAAAATATACGCGTTTAGGCGGCCAAATCAGTTGGCAATCAATTCGAGCGTGTGAAAAATATCCAGTTTACGGACGTGATTCCGCTGACGATAGGCGTCGGAATAATCAAAGATCGTGTCGTGGTGCTGATCCCACGCAATACGGCCTATCCAGTGAAAAAAACTGAACGCCTTACAAATCCCTTCGATTACCAGGAGACGTGCAAAATCCAGGTAAAGGTTGCTTTTTACGGTTAAGTGCTTAGTTCGGTAAATGGTGTAGACTTAGAGAAAGCATAAAATATAAGTAGCTATCTAACAAACTTTGCAAATCAAGGAGAGCAATTCAGACATCCCCGAGCATTGAAAAGCTGATTTTCAGGTATACGAGGGAGAAAGCAAAACCTTCAGCAAGAATACCACCCTGGGCTCGTTCACGATCCCACTGGAACCAGTTCCTGCCAATCAGGCCAAGATCAGCGTCACTTATGAAATTGACCAGAATGGAACTCTAAGAGCCACGGCCGAAGATTTGGCCACTGGAAAACATGGGGAAGTGACGATTGAGCGTGAAAAGTACGGCAAGGCAACGGTAAGCACGTCTGAAGAGGATATGGGTGAGCGCGAAAACATACATTTCTAAAAAACGGCGAAAAATGTAGAGATCGTGGCAATCTTCGGGTTAAATCGACCTTTGAAATCCTAGCGAGCCGTTCGATCAACATAAAAGGAAAAAACCTGAACATATCGGGAGCGCTCTGATTTATTATCTGGAACGCTATTAACTGAAATCTTGCAGATCTTCGATGTGGAAAATTACCTCTCGGACAAAACTCAATGGAAGGTCAACAAAAATTGAGCGCCATTACTTGCCATTCTTTTACAATAGATTTTCTCTTTTGACAATACCTGTGGCTTTCGTGTGTGTCGATCTGAAATGGTTGCTGTTATTTTTGGTATTTAGAATATTTCTGCGTGAAATATAAAGATGTACTTAAAAAAGCCTAACCTAGACTTTTATATCAACAAAGACCACCAAAAGCGTTTTCAGGTAATAAAACACTTCGCCACAAGGATGTTTTAAGGGGCAAGGAGGGCGAGGGGGGCGAGCCGCCCCTAACCCCGAACCTGCTCTTTGATTTCTGTAAATTTCCAGCGCCGCGGCGGGACAAGAGCCCTTCCTATTTCGATTTTTGCTTGAAACTGTTTTTGCTCGATTTCTTCGTGAAAACACTAAACTTTGCAGGTTCTTATCTCATTTCCGCGATCCTCATTAAATTCTAGATGGTTTTGGTGTCTTAATCGTCGAATTTGGCCCAGAAACAACCCGGAGAGGGATTTTGGCAGCGACGATGGGAATTTCAGACCCATGCGCTTCGCAACCTCTCGGCGTGCAAGGGCCTGGACCTTCAGGGCTCCGGTTTTCGGGCCATAGCCCAATTGGGAGCCCCTTTAAGCAGACCCATTTTTTTTGTTGCATTTTGGCGACCTGGTAGAATAATCTTTTGTGCTGGGTTCGAATTCAGCGGAATGAAACCGGAGAATAGTTTATTCAATGAGTTTTTTTAATCTTTAATTACCTAAAACAAAAACCTTTAGAGGTTAACCCTTTACCCTTTAACCTACAGGGTGTTCCAAAAAAAAAGGTCCAAGTTTGTCCCCGAATAACTCGAGAATGAAACATATTTCACGGTGCGTTACCATGCCAGAATGCTTAAATATGTCAGGAATAGGGAAATAACTCAACTTGATTTTTTCGATTTTTGGCGACGTACCCATACAAATGACACCCGAAAACTGTGCGTTCCGGCAAAACTTCGTTTGCACTTTTTTGGATTGCTGGTGGTCGAACACTTCCAATTTTACAGTGTAGGTACCTGGATCGCCCTACGCACATCCGGAATTTTAGAATTTTCGAAGGTCAGGTTGGCAAGTTATAGCGTGCTCAAGTTTATTATGGAGAAATTTCGTAAATTTCGAATATTACAAAATCCTATGGTGGAAACCTCAAAATAAGCTGTTTTAGCATGTCTATAAGCTCGATACAATCCCACAAAAATAACAAAAAAAATTTTCAAAACCGCGGATTTTTGAGTTTTTCGACGACCCCCTGGTCATGGATTCTTTCGAGGTCACGAATCTGAACTTTGGAAAAATATTTCGAAAATTGCAGATAGAATTTCGGTGTTTGCTTTGCTTCGCTGTGTAGGACTGAGGTCCATCTATCATGTACACAATTTCTAGTTACCGTACCCCTCTTGAAGGTTCCCTTTTAGCGCTTCCAAAACGGTTGGTTGGTGCTATTTCGCAGATCTTTGTGCCAGTCTATAAAATTCATTTGCGCGGCTAGAATTATTGTCATAATTTTATTTAATACTACTTAATGGGCGCGTTCAAAGATTATATTAACAAATTTATTGGGCCATCCGATCTTTAAAAATAAATTCATGAAGAGTCAAAATATACCCGACTTTGAGGCGACGTAAAAAAATTCTCGAGGGTTTAGTAGGCCCGACTTTTCTGGCATAGATCAAGCTTGCGTAATCAACTAGAACCCATGCAAATACCAATCCTTTTCATGCCAAACGAATTTAGAAGAGCAGAACAAAGTCGGCTTTTCAAAAAACGTTATTTTCGGGTTTTAAATCCAAATCAACCATTAACTTCAGCCAGATCATTCCAGAATTCTGCTCTCATACACAATTCGATGCATGCTTTAATTGTATCCACGAAACTCCGGCGCCTTTTTCATTTTCAAAAAGTCGATTTTCGGCCCGGGGCGTCGGGTCCAAAATCGGGGGCACGAGGGGGGTTTTCCTCTTTCCTTCATAACTTTGTCATTTGCCACAGGAATCAAGTAATTTTTTGTAGATGCTCTTGCAATCACCCAAAGAACAGTCTAGAATCGAAAAACCGTCACTTTATGGAATTTTGTCTTGGCATGCTAAAACGCGCTCCAGGCGGGTTACTGTAGAAAACAGAAAATCGCCGTTTTCTCGTTCTTTTCACCATAGAAACGTTTCGATCTTTCAGGAAAACAAATAATAGTAGTTTTCGGCCCGATTCGTTAAAATATTTAGAAATTGCCGTGGCTAAATTAAAAAATCAGCTTTTTGTATATTTTTCGAAAGTGTGTGGCTAGAACTTTGCTATATTTTGCCCATAGGTGGCCCTTACTGGTGTTTACCAATGATAAAATTTTAAGCGAAATCGCAGCTTACAATAAAAAGAAAAACGCGAAAAACGAAAACTACAGTATCTCTCTGGGGCACGTTTTAGCAAGCAACATTAAAATACCATAGAATCAGGTAAAATTTGGTGTTGTGCTAAAGATTATCATTCAGCGACACCACTTGCAAAAAATCAGCCATGGGCAGCGAATTTGAAGCGAGTTGTGAATTAAAATGTCAAAAGATACAAAATAGTGAAATTTGTTTTGCTTGTAAAAAAAGAACTTGAGCTTAAAAAATTCTAATATTTGGCCATTATTTTTCTACAAATGCCAACGATTTTGGGGCCAAAAATCAGAATTTTCCCACCACCCGTTCAAGAACGCACAATTTTCGGTCGTAACCAGCGTCAATAGTACAGTTGCGTACTCAAAAATCGAAAAAATCAAGTTGAGTTATTTCCCTATTCCTGACATATTTAAGCATTCTGGCATGGTAACGCACCGTGAAATATGTTTCCTTCTCGGGTTATTCGGGGACAAACTTGGACCTTTTTTTTTGGAACACCCTGTAAAAATAAGGCTTCGTGCCAGCCCATCCGAAGCGACGGCCCACCTTGCCTGACAATGCCAAGAGCCTCAGATTTTGCCCAAGACATGTTAGCTTTCGAGTATTTAGAGTAATTCATAGGGTAATTCCGGTGTAACCTGATCTTTTCCATTTCCTGTCTGGGTGAAATTCGAACTCAGCACAAAAAATTATCTGGAAAAAAGGACCCCCAAAAGGCGACAAAAAACGGCCTAGTGTAACCATGTTGATTGGTGGGTCGAGCCATATTCCGGCTGTGCAACAGAAGCTGAAGGATCTGCATAGCTTTGAGCCCCTGCACGCACCGATTGATCCAGAAGATGCGGTGGCGTTTGGGGCGTCCATTCAGGTCTGTCGCCTACCGACTCATCAACCCAATATAAACTTACCGCGTGGACTCGAATTCCCCCCTAGCAGATTGCCGCCACAAAATGACGGTACCAGGGTTGCTTTGTCACCCATGGGAGGACCAGAGCTGGAAATGTGTATTGTTGCAAGGACTAGCACACATTATTGACTAGGCTATTTTCCTAGATATGCGCAATGTTGTTGAATTTAGGCTGCCAGGCTATCTGGGAGCGAGTTCGCCGCGATCCGAAGCCTGACCTTCACCGATGTGATACCGTTGTCTATACGCGTTGGTCACTGGGGTTGGAAAACCACGGTCATGTTTCCGCGCAATTCAACCTTTCCGGCGCGGAAAAGCAGACCGTTGACAAACACCCACGATGATCAAAACAATATTCTCGTCCCGGTGAGCATTTTTTTGACAAGGATGGGCAAATTCTTTTAATGAGCTGGAGCCTACGATCCTGAAAACGCGGTTGTATTGCTTTGGTGCGTAGTGAATCGGTTCTTTGAAACATTGTGTCCCCTGAACTGACCGTGCATACTTTATGACTTCGTAAGTGGTTCAGGTCTGCGAAGGCGAAAGAAGCGACCAGCGACTCAACAACTCGCTAGGCAAAGTCGTTGTACCAATCGCATGCCCAAGGGCTGGAAAGGCCAACGTTGAAGTGATCTACGAGATTGACGGCGATGGCACCCTCCAAGTGGGCGTCGAGGATTTGGCAACCGGCAAGCATGCTGAACTGACCATTCAACGCGAAGAATTGGGAAAGACTACGGTTAGTTAACGCTACGCAAGCCTATTTGTCAGGCTTAGTTGTTGTGCTGATGTCAGCTTGCTTTCTCCGTGTCAAAACAGCAATCAATGTGTGGATAACGCATAAGCATTTGCATTATTTTGACAGGATAAGGGGCGGGGAAGCGATCGAGCACAAAGCGGCTCCTGGAATTGTCTAACGGCTAAATAACGAACCGTCCTCAGAAAACATCGAAGAAGGGTTTTTTTAGGTTTTCAACATCGAACACTACTTGGCCGACACCTTAAAATGCGATAATGAAGATGCGGCTTTCGAGGCGGCGTATTGCGCATATCAACGTTTAAAGGACTACGCATACAAGCTGAAATGGTCCGAGGACGAAAAGGTCAGCACGTCTACCATTTAGCAATTTTTTTTCATAGATTGCCTTTTTGGAGCGATAACCTAGCGCGGATGGTAGTGAGAGAGAGAGATTGGGAATATTTTTGTGGTCCATAGCAATAAAAATTCAGTTTCCGATTTGATTATGAAAAACAACTCCAGCTTTAGTTCACCAACCTCTCCAACGACGGTAAAGAACAGATGAAGAAATTGGGGAAGGAATATCTGCAGTGGTGCTTCAACAACGTCGACTCGGCGATAAAGGACGCGGCCGATTGCAAATACCAAAAACTGCTCGCGAAGGAGGAGAAAGTTTTTGCAAAATGTCTTGCTAAAGTGTGAGCCCAATCGGCTAGTTTTAGCAACCGGTGTTTGCGGCCAGGCTCGCTCCGTTCAGTCTTTATTTATTTTATTTATCTTCCTTTAAATTATTATAAAGATAAAAATGGATTTATTTATCTTTCCTTTGTTCAAACCAGCTCAATTCAATTCAAATTTCGGTTTATTTGTGTGGAGTTGTACCGTTGTGCCCTTCCGGTTTCTTTCCATACTTTTCCTTGATGCTATTGACCTAAAAGTGTAATCTTAAAATTTAACAAAAACTGACAAGCTTGCTAGCTTCTCCAAAACCGAGCGGAAAAGCTATTACCTTCTGTTTTGTCTGCTCGTTGAAATTGGCTAATCGCTCTTCCACTTTTGCTTTGTTGATGACCAAGGCTGGTTCGCTCGAATTCCCACCGAGGTTCATCTAAAAAAAGAGATTAGGTGGGAATTAAGTTACCACTTTTTACTTTTTTGCTTACTCGAAACAATTTTCCGCCCAGGGGATCTAGTGGTTTTGGGTGCTTGCAGAACGTTGCGTCGAATTCGTGAAAGAATTTTTTCAAGAATGGCTTGTTGCAGGCGAGGGCTTGCTGAAAAATTCCAAAAGCCAATGTAAAGAAGTGGCAATGAAAGCTTAATTTTTAAAATTGAAAAATGAAAAGGAAAGTGGAAAGATAAAAAATTGAGGAGCCCGAATAAAATCTTTTCCTGCGCCTTCGAGTGATAAGGCGACGCGGGACAAACCGCATTAATGGAAGGCTGCCTCGTTTGTAATTACGTTTAGTAACAAAAATTTTTACCTGAACTTCCGGACTTTCATTCTTCAACCACGCCTTGTACGCGTAATAACTCGATTCAGCCGACTTTTTCTGCTCATAATCGGCGCACTTTGTGCTCGTCTCCGGGCCAAGGTGCAGCAGTTCGCGCAGCGATTTCCTAAAAAAAGAAAGTCTTTGCATAAAAAATCTAGAACCAGCCGCAGCAAA
>JBBGBA010000618.1:0-14339 GCA_038088335.1 Mesorhabditis sp. LJ9110
TCCTCCTCCCTCCCCCCACAACAACAACAACAACCACGAACAATCAATCCCCCCGTCGAGATGAGCCACGCGAAATCAAGGAAGAATCGCTCTGCGTTGTGTTATGATTCGTTTTTTGTTAAATACTGATGAATAAATGGCTGCCCTGGTGCGATAGAGGTTTCTCTCTCTCTCTCTCTCTCTCTCTCTCTCTCTCTCTCGCTCTTTCTCGTCTCTCTCTCTCTTTCGCTCTCTCTCGTCTCTCTCTTTCGCTCTCACCCTCTCTCGCTCTCTCTCTCTCTCTCTCTCTCTCTCTCTCTCTCTCTCTTTCTCTCTTTCTGTCTTTCTTGGTTTTTTCTATATACGGGTCTTTCGGTTTTACTCCTCAGGTGTGATATATTCCTTTATTAACACCCGTTTTCTGGAATGTAACGTACCCCAAAATACCTAATAAACGGCAAAAATTGATGCGAAAAGTTCTCAACATCTCGTTTGGCTCATGTTCATTTCGGAAACGTCACATTGCAGTCAAACGTTTCCGCGTCAAACCCTGGTTGCCGCTTCAGCACCTCGTTGTAGTATTTCTGGAATGTTGCCTGTTTAAGTTTAAGAAATTCCCATACAATTCCATGCTTCCCCAGCTTTTCCTCATCAATAGGATCCGCGCCATAATGGGTACGATTCCAGATACTTTCCGCCATACACGAAATTCCGGCAAAATCAAAATCCGGCAAGAACTTGTTGACCATGACGAAGCGGCGCGAGATGTTTCTGGAATTTTTGCTGTTGTAAAGGCGTTGTGGGCTAGACTCGAGCGGAAAGCCTAAAGAACCATTGCTAGCTGGCGTCTACGTGCTGTGGGCTAGCAGAGTCCATTGTGGAATCCAGCCACTCAGAAAAATCCCTGCTAGTTTGCCCTTTCAGGGAATGGCAGGCTAGCTGAGATGAGAGAGATACAGAAAGAGAGAAAGAGAGAGAGAAATCAAGATACTGACCCATGCTAGTCTGATGCTCAACCCAACTCACCTGAGCGCCACCAAATCCTCGACGCCCCAGACGCACTGATTGGCGCGCATCCGATTTGTGCCGCAGGGTTTGCTCCATTTTGTGTATCTAGGCCGGTAACGTCAATTTTTAGGTTGTGGTGCGTTAGCGGGGGGGAGGGGACGGAAAGCCGGGGAAATCAAATTTTCCCTATACCCAAGGTAGATTAGGCGGGAAAAATTATTGATCTCCGCTAACGCCTTCCCCGCTAATAGTCCAGTCCCGCTTTTTGACGCAACTTTTTCTGCTGGAAACGACCTGACCTCGTCATAAACGTCGGAATCCCCTTCTTTACGCATCTGTGATGAAACCCGCCCGGCATCCCCAACGTATCCGAGTTGATCAGCGTTGCGATGAACTGCTCGTCGACGCCGTAGCCCTGCCGAATTTTGAAGATTTTTATAAATCCTTTAAGGCCCCAAACCTTGTGATTCAAAAAGTTGAGCTGCTCCACGAATTTCGTCAAGTTCACCTCGCGCGTCATCCACTGGACTGCTGCCCGGGAAAGGGAGGCCTGATTTGGAGATCTGATTAGAAATCTACGACTTACCTGGACATAGCCCTTGGCGAAGTCGATACGGCCTTTTTGTTTTGGTGCCGGGCCGAAGGAAAAATCTGGAATTGGATTCATCTCTCGACATGTCTCTCTTTCTCTCTCTTCTTCTTTCTCTCTCTCTCTCTCTCTCTCTCTCTCTCTCTCTTTCTGCCGCTCACTAGCTTTCTCTCTCACTCTCTCTCACTCTCTCTCTCCTCTCCTACTTTTCGGGAAGAAATTCAACTCCTCCACCGTCCAATTCAGCGAGTATTCTATCCGATTCCCAGGCACCAAATTCGTCGTCGCGTCATTCGAGCCGTTCAGGATCTAAAAAAAACTTTGACGCAATAATAGAACTGCGTGATCTTCCCAATCCCTTGAAAGGTCGAAAATTGATTTCTTGATCTCTACGACCCCCGACCTTGAACATGTTCATCAGCTCCTCGTTCGAGTGGGCCACGAGGTCGTAGGTCTAAAATCAGGTTGCAGGGTATTTTCAAAACCAATGAAACCACATACTTGTTGCAAAACGGCGTATTCCCAATTCGGATGCTCGATGAGAATCTCGAGACAGTCGAGGTGGGCCCGATTGACGAAACCACCGGCCGAATTCATGTTATGGCGCTCTAAAATGGGGTAATCAAGATAAACAAATAGTGTTTAAAGGGACTAGCAAGCTCGAGAATCGACCCCAGCGATGTACTCGGTGTCGTCAACACGCCGTACCTCAGGGTCCGTACTTTCCGGTACGTTCGCGAAAAACAGCTTAACCAAAGCCCGTCCTAGCATGACGACCAACCTGGTGCCAAATACACATTCGGTAGGCAGGTGGCCAGCATTCGAAAGTGCTGAATGAATTCCGGATCCGCCTTCGAGTCGATCGAGAAGCAGTAGTGATTCTCGGGACTGTAGGTGGCGGCCAGGCCCAGCTCGAGGAACTCGTAGGCCTGGAAGCTTGTGAATTATGCCCTAAACGGGAGAGGGAGAGAGAAGGAATAGAGGGAAGAAAGGAGAGAGAGGAAAATATTCCGACAAACCTTGTGCACATCCTTTGCAAAAGCGATCGAATAATTCAGAATTGGATGCGGAATCGAGCCGACCACCCGCTTCCGTACGGCTTCACAAGACATTTCAAGGTCAGGGTTTGGCTGAAAAATGATAAGTCTGCCATTTTAACGGTTTTAAGAAACTAGGAAGATCGACAATCGACCCCTGGCCCGGACTAGATGTCGACAATCTATCTGCTAGTGCCAGCTAAGAGTGGCATTGAAAATGGTCGGAATTTTTGCTTCTTGCGGGTTTTGGCTGTCGGGATTATGGCCGCCGGAATTGCATATGCTCCAACTGCAATATTCCACTAATGTGATTTGGAACGTCGCGTAGTGTCGAGACATAGACAACCAAAGAGGTCGATCATAGCGCTTCCCAGGCCTGAAATGTTACTTACGACCATAGCGATGCGTCGGTCCGCTGCGAATAGGTTCATATATCCCATATCTCCAGCAAATATCCTCGCGCAATCAATATGTGAGACCTTAAATACATACATTTTTTTCAGTGCAAAACCATTGGGCTATCCCCACCTCGGGTCTCCTTCGAAAACCAAACGCCCGTCCATTCGAATAGTCAAAAATATTTATTCGAAAAACGGCTTGAGGATCTGCAAAATGGAATTTTGCGCGAACGAAAAAAATTTAGAACTTTATTAGTTAGATTTTTTAAACAATTATTTAAAAACTAAATTTCTCATTAATAACGACACCCACCTGCCACGTTTAAATTAGATATTCTAGTGAATTTATAAAATACGCAACAGCCAATTAGCAGAATAAAATACTTATTGGTGACAATGCGCCGATTCAGCTCTAACAGATAATGGAACATCTAAAAGCCTAATAAAAAGAAAACGAAAAAATCGAAATTGAAATTTTGCTATCAACATCAAAAAGTAATCTTTCACACAAAACCAAGGTTATTAAGCTTTTAAGCTTAAAACAAGTAAATTATGAATTTTTGCCATAAAATTTACGCTGCATTGGCTAATATCATAATTGACACCTCTTCCAGGCTGTCCAGGAATTCCGGACCCCCACGCCAGCTGTATCCACATTAGGGTCTGGGTGCCCCGGGAGGTCCCGTAGCGATCTATCGGCGCGCTGTGCTTTTTGCTAGAAATGAAGCCATTTATATACAGACAAATGGTAGCTCGCAAAAATAATGTAATGCTAAAACATTAATTATAGCTATTGTTTATAAAGATGTATCTGTTTTTCTCACTAGATCACTCTCTCGCGCTCTCTCACTCACACAAACGCTCTTTCTCTCTCCCTCTCTTTCACTCTGCCGATCTCTCTAACCCACACATCTCTCACTCTCCCGCTCTCTCTCGCTCCTTCTCTCGCGCACTCCCTCTGACTCTCCCGCTCATCCTCACTCTTTCTTTCATGTTCTCAGGATCTCTCTCACTCTCTCTTTTGCCAGGCACCCCAATTTCTGGAAATAATTTATTAACTCCAAGTTCGTCTCCACATATACACACACAAAATGACGGCGGCCAGGGGGGAAATTGGGGGGATGTGAAGGACATTAGCACACAACACGGCACAAAAATTCACGCGAGAAAATTAGTGGAGCCATTTAAGATGTTGAAGCTCATCACCATAAAGTCTTTAGGAACGTAGCGGAAATTGGGAATGGGGGGATGAGATCACAGATTTGATTCGGGGGGTGATGTCGATGTGTATTTATGCGGAATTTTGGGGGGGGGAGGTTTCTGGAGAGCTGGGGGTGATTACGGTACCAGTCGGGGGGATACGGTAGGTGGGTGTGGGGGAATATTTGAACTATTTGCCTAAAAAGCGAGCAGGAGGAACGGAGGGTTACGGTAGGACTTGTAGTTTGTCGTCCATCATTTAGCCTTAAAAATCCAAAAAATACTACTCACTTTTAAAAGGTCGAAATTCATGCATTAAATTGTTTTCACGTGAATTTTGTATAACTATCGGATTGAGCCAAATCAAAATTTTCAAAAAACTGAAAGTTAAATTTTAAATTTTAAGGTTGAAATTTAAAAAAGTTAAAAGTTAAAATTCGAGAATCAAAGTTTCCGGCTGAACTTGGCATAATTAGCATAACACGCGTTGTCACACCATTCCCTAGCCTCCAAACGACAAACTACAACCCCTAAAACCCTCCCGTTGTGAATTTAGCAAATGTTAGCCGCGACACTTTAATACTGATGATGCCGCAGGTCCTTCATGTAGCCGAGGAAATGCTCGTTCTTGTTGCAGTTGTCGTAGTTGCAGATGCACCGGAATTGGTACTCTGTCATTGGCGATTTTGCCGTCGCCGGGTAGCGCTGCAACAAAAAATAATTTTTAAGATTTAGTTTAGGGTTTTTGAAAGGGTCTGGCCAGTCTCTAACTCTCTCACTCTCACACCCCTCTCTATCTATCGCTTCTCTCTCTCTCTGACTCGCCACCCCTCTCTATCTTCTCACTCTCTCGCTCTCCTGTCCCGCTCTCTCTCTCTCTCTCTCTCTCTCTCTCTCTCTCTCTCTCTGACTCGCACCTTCTCTCTATCTTTTCTCCCCTGTCCCGCTCTCTCTCCCCCGCCCCTCGCTCTCCGCTCTCAGCTTCTCTCGCTCTCTTGCTCTCTCCATTTCAAAGAAATAAAACTTCACAAACCTCATAGAGACAAACAGAGAGGATGCCATATCGACGATCATTCTGCCCGAAGAGCTCCTTGTACGGTTGCACGTACTCGATCTGATCATCTTCAGGGATGCCGAATGCTGCCGCGCTGGAAATAGAAATTTAAGCTAATTTTAGTTCATTAGAAACCTTCGAGAATCTATCCCTTACTTTAGCCAAGTCAAGACAAGTAGCACCAGACTTTCAGCTAGCCCTTCCCTTTAAAGACTGCTAGAACTCTTGAACGCACACTGTCACCCCGAGGGTGCGCCCCCAAGAACGCGCAGAGAGAGGCGTCATTAGTTGCATCCCGTACTGGGCAAAGGCCCTCTGGGGTTTGGGGCGCCTCTGACTCCCTTCTCCACTCGGCCCTGTGGTATAGTGGCTAGCGCGTCGTACTCGGGAGCGAACCATCGCGGGTTCGACCCCCGCCCGGTGCGCAATTTCTTGTTAACGAAATTTTGATCGTTCTGACGGTCTTTAATGCTTACTTCCCGTACCCAAACATCAGCGTTCCATCCCATTTTTCCGCGAAAAAAAATTTACGCGGGCAGGTGCATGCCGTAGTTTTTGAGCTGAGCAAAAGCATTTTTTTTGGGTCTCAGTTGTTTCAGAAGTGCGTCATCGCTGTTATCTGCTGACCAGACCTTGGCCACCTGCCCGCAAAATTGCAATTCTGACGCCAATTTTCATCAATTACGGGCCCGATAAACATCCCGAAACGACCCGAAAACAACCGGAAATTGGACCCTAATTGATTTAGTTGGGTTTTGAACTTTATGCTTTAGGATTGCTGCTGATGGGCTTAGGGTTTAGGCCGTCGCCTTAGGTAGGCTTCGCTGTAGGGCTTTGCTTCGCTTTGAAAGGTTTGGCTTGGCCTCAGGCGTAGGCGCTGGCTTAGGTTTTAGCGTGGGCGGTGCTAATGCACTTGGGGGGGGTAGTCTGGATTTTGACTACGAGACGCTCCAAATGCCGTTTTTTAAACTCCAAGCCTCTTGATAAACTAAGCTAAGCTAGCTACCCAGGCTTAGCTTCATACAAACGAAGCCTGAGCTTAGCTTGAGCCAAGCTAAGCTTGTTCTATAACCCGTAAGTGGCCACATTTTGACCTCGTAAGTCAAAAGCTCAAAATAAGCTTAGCTTAGGCATCGGCTTATGTTTCGGCTTAGGCTTTGCTTATTCTTGGTTTAGGCTTGACATACGCCTGGCTTAGCCTTAGCTTAGGCTTATTAGGCCTGGGCGCATTTGCCGTCCAAAAAATCTTACGCAACCTCGTAGCTAAGCGCTTTGTTTTGTCGTGAAGCCCCGAAGCCGCTATTTTTCATTTTCAAGTCCAAAAATGCTACGAATTTCGCGCCATTTTCCGTGCACATCGGCCGCGCGAAAATAGAAAGTCCAGCCGGGGAGGTTGAAAATATGCTCTTCTGGCGGTGACAAAATACATTCTTTGCTCTGTTGGGGGCAAAAACCCCGGATTGGGGTACGGTACCCGCTTTCAAAAAGTCCAATTTTTAGCCGGCCAAAACACAACAATAATTTCGCAAAAAAACTCACGGATTTCCCTTGGAGGCCGGGATGAGGGCACAGAATTTCCACGTCGGGTCGGTGACCGCCTCGAAGTTGCCCTGAAATTCGGATGTTATTAGGAGATACGGTCCACTCGGAATTTTTTAAAGGGGTGGGCAAGTCCGAAAATCGACCCCTTCCATTGGCTAGGTCTCGACAGGTAGGCGGTCGGTCAAAACGTTATTTTCTGATTGATTTTTGGACCGCGTTTTTGCCCGTATCGCGAGCAATTCAGCCACTGATCACGCGTATACAGGCGTGTCGCGTAGCTGTCGAGACCTAGCCGACTAAGGGTCGATTTTCGCACACATACCAGTCCCTTTAAGAGGTCTGTCGCGGAATGTTCACATTTTAAGATTTTGATTTATTTTCGATTGAAAAGTAAGACGTATCCAGCAAGACAGAGGGAGAGAGAGAAAGAGATAGAGAGCGAGAGAGGGAGAGTGAGCGAGGGAGAGAGCGTGGGAGAGAGTTAGCTATACAGCACAAGAGATCACTAATTTTTAGGATTTGAGGCCATATTTTTTGGGCCAATTGGTTGTGAAACAACCCAGACCCCTACACGCCAATCCAAACGACACGTGTTGTTCTGGTCAGCCGGTTACGGTAGCACTAAAACACAGACACCCCGGATCTCATTAACGGGCCCGGGGGGCACGCTATAAAAACGGGTGGTTTGGTGTCGACAGGGGGATTATACGGCCTGTCCGGGCCCCTCATATATGCAAAGATATTCTCATATAGTGATCAGGGGCTTCACTTCTCTATCCTGACGCCAGATTAGACTCGCGGGCAAAAAGTTTCGGGTACAATTGACGGTATTTTGGGGGTGGGATGGGGATTAGGAGCGTATTACTTTGAGTTTGGGTGCTTGTGAGGCCAGAATTTGTATCAAGCCTCGGAAAAATTTGAATGCTGAGCAGATATCTTTGGTTTTTGAAAGTAAGCAAACTAGGGGGGGGAGGAGAATGGGAGAGAGAACAAGCGGGCAAGAGCGAGATGGAGAGAGAGCGAGAGATGGAGAGAGTGAGAGATAAAGAGAGATACAGAGAGAGAGAGAGAGAGAGAGAGAGAGAGTGCGAGGGTGCGAGAGAGATGGAGGTAAAATTTTGTTTCCAGATTTTCGGGTTATTTCAACACCTTTTTCTATATTTTTCGAGTCTCGGTAAAGGTTTTAAATCCAAAGAAGGATTGACCTCGATTCCCCCCAAAAATCCGACACGTGAGCGCCCGATTTTCGTGTTGTTTCTCGTTCTATTACTTTACTGTTTTTCGAGGCCCTTCTTCTCCCAAGATAGTAAAATCCGAAAATCCTCCGCGAACACGACAAAAATCATTTTTTTCCCCGCTGTCGCCCCGGATGGAGGGTGGTGGCGAGGGATTTTCAGATTTTCTCCAAATCCACGAGGGCACTCTAAATAATCATTGTCACCGGAAAAATCCCGTCCATTCAGTGCCTAAGTGAGCAGTTTTTTGCGCGCGATATTGAAATTGCGACGGGATTTTTATGGATGTAAAAAACGGGGGCTTTTCGTTGTAGGGTGAGGAGATTTTCAGGGGTCATTTACGCAGCCAGTTTTTTTGCCAGGAGGGGGAGGAGGATGAGAAAATGGATGTGTCACAAAATGGGGGCGTTCCAAAAAAAGGTTCTAAATAAATCGAATTTAAACGAAAAAATATTGCAGGTTATGCACACCTTAAAGTATCGGATTTCAGCTAAAATCCCGACAGTGTAGAACCCGACATGTCAAAATCCCGACATTTAGAATGCCGACAAACCAGGAGCTCGACAGCCCAATCCCGACACCATAACCCGACAACCAAAATGCCGACAACCAGAATCCCGGGAAGCCAAAATATCGACATATTTTTCACGATAGTTTGAACGTCGCTGCTTTAAAACAGCTAAATTTGCATGTCAGCAATCTGATTGTCGGCATTCTCGTTGTCGGGATTTTGACGTCGGTATTGGCGCGTTCTCCTGGACGATCTGAGTCCACAAAACCGCAAAAAAATGCGTACGCGCGTTTTGGAGCGCTGCGTAGCTGTCGAGACCTAGTACACTGAGAGGGTTGATACCAACCTTGCTAGTCGCTTTAAAAACCCTTAAACCTCAGTTTTCGTTATTTTTCAAACGTTCACTCCTTTTCTCTCCTAACCGTCACAAAATCACAAATTACTATGTGATATTTTCACCCCTAAAAGTACACCGATGCCCCATAATTTCGGGCGTCTTTAGAAATGTTATGGAGTGGGCAAATTGGCCCCTCCCGAACACCACCCCCATCTTTTTTTGAATCGCCAACTTAAATGGCACCTAATCGGCTTTAATCGCACTTTTTACTGCCCAACAGCCCCAAATTATTACGAATCGAAAAATCGCATCCCAAATGCCCTTTTTGTGGAATCGCAAGATCAGCGCCTCCTCCGCAATTTGCAGTCCTTGTAGCCGGCCGAAATTACGTCAATGCGCGGAAAAAATGGCTTCTAGGGTGCTGAAGAAAAAATGCGGAACGTTCCGGGGAGTGGCACACACTTTTTCGGGGCACTTTTTAGGGCACCACCCGCGTCGGTGGCTACAAATGGCGCTGGAAATCGAGGGTCTGCGCTTTGGGGTAGGGCTAGGGGGCTGGGGTACGGTAATTTGGACGGATTATGGTAATTTTGTCGGGCGCTTTTTAGTTTTCGGCTCCGTGCGAAATTTACAGGGTACGGTAGGTAAACGATTTTTAGGGTAGATTACGTGACTAATTCCAAAAGGCTACGGTACCTTTCTCCCACGCTTCAAAAAGCTACCGTAGCCGACAGACGACCAATCGAAACCCGAATATTTTCACCCTGGCAACTTAGTTAACGCTAAACTCTCCTATCCGGCGATCCAACTTCCGTAACCCGACCCTGATCAACGGAATAAGGTCCGCAGATTCCCCCGAGCACCTGTTTTCCGTGAAGAGGCACCTATTTTTAAAAACCAGCTTTTTGGGTGGTCCTAGGGCACTTTTTAAGGATCGCCAACTTGCTGTTAGCAAGGCGACGACAAGTTCAAGCAGGTGTGCCTTGGGTGACCTTTTCAGAATGGCTTCGAAAAGGTTACCTTGCCCCACCGAGGTGATTTTATTAGTGGGTGGTACTACCTACGTACTGGAAAATAGACAAGGCAACGCGATAGAGATCGGTCCAAAAATTGTTAAAGAAATTGTGCAGGCAGAAATGAAGTTCTTTGGAATAATTGAAAGCGCATTTTCCTCTTTTAATGCAGCCTAAGTTTAAATGAAGTTAAGCATTTCATTTAATTAATGAAAATTATTAAAATTACCTCGTCGTCAGATTGTGAGCAGCATAAAGCAGCAAGAAAAACAAGAAAGGTCGAAACATCGGGAGAGGAGAGTAACAAAAAGAAGAAAGTGAGACAGAGAGACTCAGAGCTCACAAGAGAGAGAGAGAGAGAGAGAGAGAGAGAGAGAGAGAGAGAGAGAGAGAGAGAGAGGAGAGAGAGCAACTCAAAAAGCCCCGGCGCACTAACCGGACCCCAATATATGGTGTGAGTAGGAATCTTGGGGTATATGGTAAATCTGGGAGTCCGATGGGCGATGGGCGGGGCCTGGGGGGATAAAAGGAGGGCGAGGATTAAAGATTTGAAAATGGGAGGGGCGATAGGGGCGAGAGAGCATTAGAGAAAGATAGAGGGAGGGCATAGATCGAGAGACCCAGGCAGTCAAAGCAAAAACGAGGGTAATTTATGCCTACCCACCGAAAAAAGGAAGGAGATGGGCGCAGCAAAATCATAATATTTTGAGAAAGGTAGGTAGGAAAATGCGAAAAACGTTTATAGGCATTTCGCGATTGTTCGAAAAAGAGATTGCAAAGGATCCGTTGCAAAATCAGATCGGAGACAAGTGGTGTAATAGAGGCAGCAAAACCATAATCGAAAAAGATGGGCCAGACAAAATATATCGGCTCGCGCTCTCCGGTTCTGGCAGAAAAAAAGGGTTGGTAGCAATTTTTGAAATTCGATGCAGGTAGCAGTATTTAGTAAATAAGTAAAGGCTCATCCCGAAGCCAGTATAGTAAGTCCTTGAATGAAAAAGCGGTGTCAGCAGAGACTCTTTGGCTGTATACAGGGCGTAGAGAAAAAAATTTCGGGGGGGCCCCGAAAAATTTGTCGACAAACTCAAAAAATTAACGAGAAAACAGCGCCGCAGGCGAAAAATTTTGGAAAAAAGGCAATAGCTCTACAAATAGCAGTAAAAACGTGAAAAAAATAGCGCCGCAGGCAGCAAAATTTTTGAGAAAATAAAAATCATAAGGGTCCGCCCTTATGAAATTTTCGGGCCACGGCCGATTTCGGGGGGCCCAGGGGCCCACCTTACGCTACCTCCCTGGCTGTATATCCCGAAACGCTATGGCATAAACTTAAAATTAGCATCAGCGAAGTCACCGACCTTTTCGAAGACCACGGTCGATCAGGAAGATATAGTGCCAAAAATCAGACAGTTCTGGTGGGTCATTTCGAAATGCTGCGCCAGACCGTCCGTCTTTCGAAAATCATCGTCATCCGGCGCCAAGGATGGCTGGATGGGCTTTGTGGGATGCGCCAGAGACAGGCAAGCCGAGCAGAAGTCCCTTGAGGAATTTTTCCGGCCTATTTCGAGTCGTAGAAGGCGTATTGGTTTACTAACATAAGGATTGGGAGATTTTGCAAGCCTTATCATTAAGACTTAGAAAATAGATCGTATCTTTAGAAACCTAATAAAAAATATTTGCAAAAAAGGCCCTTACCGTGTAAAATTTTATGAGAAACCGAATTTGGCGCCTAGCAAGCAGTAACTCGTCACCTCGCGTAGCTTGCGCTTTTGTCTACCGTACTGTCGCGTGTGTTGTAGCTGAAGTTACGGGTTCCCGATCCCCTTAATTAATTTTTATGAATTTTGCTGCCTATCGGCTCCTATGGTTTCTGTAGTACCTGCGACACGCCACGCAACGATAGAATACGGTAATCGAATTCCATTGCAAAATTAGAGGGCGGGTTTGCAACAAAACCCATTGTCACCGCTTCCCTGGCCCTTTAAAAAAATCAAAAAACCATGCCTAAGCTTTAGGCCCAAAAATAGGCAACTCCTGGCCGGCCTCCTTGAATGACAGTCAGCGCATGACCCGCCTTTCGAAAAGCTACGCCCTCTAGCCCCCTCTGGCCCCGCTGTAAGGAGGTGTGGCCCGGAAACATTGCGTCATCTTGCTCCCATTGCCAGTGGGAACGGGGCGGGTGCCTGGGAAAGTGGCGCGAGTCCCAGCACGGGGTGCTATTCTGGCTTCATAGACCGTAAAATTACCGCATAAATGGAAAGAGGAAAGAAAGCGGGGCCTCGTTTTTATATAGAAACACCTGGAGAGATCGGCTTATCATACGAGGCATCTGCCGCTGTCACTCTCTCTCCCTCTCTCTCTCTCTCTCTCTCTCTCTCTCTCTCTCTCTCGTAGTTTGGCACAGAATTCGTCAGAACTTGGTCAACTGACCGTGCCACAAGTACTGAATTGAATCGGGGAATTTCAATGGCCTACGTCAGACTTTTGGAATTCCGGATTAAAGGGGGGGGGGGGGGGGGGGGGGGGGGGGGGGGGGGGGGGGGGGGGGGGAAAAAAAAAAAAAAAAAAAAAAAAAAAAAAAAAAAAAAAAAAAAAAAAAAAAAAAAAAAAAAAAAATTTCCAGCTACCCAAATGGATGGGGAAGCGGAAGTAGGGAGTGTAGAGAGGTACTAATTATAGAGCGGAATCGCAACCCCGAAGCTGAAGGGCTGAAGCTGAAGCTCAGCCGTAAAAAGACAAAATTGGTGATCTGAAGCCTCGGTGAGACTGGCGCTTATATGCCCGGATTTTTCTTGTCATTCGTGCATACACCTGTGTACGGATGGCTATTTTTCTTGCACCACCTGAACTGTTTTCGAGTTTCACCTTCACTTGCTAGCTTCTTCTCATTCTCTTTCTCTTTATTTGTCCCCCTAGCCCTCAAAAAATTGCTCTGAACAAATGTTCCAATTTCCTTGCGAAGATAAGTAATAGGCCGGTTGCACTGGCGCACCTTAGTGAGTGAGAGCTTTTGAATTGCGGGGCATGCTAGCAGTGATAATTTGGGGAAATCGCTAACTCTCTCTCTCTCTCTCTCTCTCTCTCTCTCTCGCTCTCGCTCTCTCTGAGCTTGTAGTCTGAACTCACCCGCCTGACCGGCCACGCAATGAAACTAAAAACGGCACCCAGGAAAGCCGGCTAATACGGTAGTCTCGGGACGCAAAATCGGATTCAAATGGATGGCAAAACGAGAGAGAAAGAGACAGAGAGCGAGAGAGCGAGAGAGGGCGGGAGAGAGCTAGAGAGAGAGACAGCGAGAGAGAAACTCGACCGCCCCCAACTTGATGACAATTCAATTTCAAGGCGTATGAGACCGGAATTAGATTTTTTAAAAAGAGCCTTCGTGAGAGGCGAGATTTTTCTGGCGAACCAGACGTTTGATTTCCGGTTTTTAGCTGCTTACAGATGCGAAAATCCGGCGTAAATTGTTGCGATGTAAGATTTTTAAATTTTGAAAAAACTACTAAAAACTAAAGCCATTAATTTTCGAATTTTGGTACTTTAGAAAAATTTCGTTAAAGTACACCCTGCCTACCGTAACCCTCCACTATTCCACCAAAATCCCCGATACGAAATCCCCCAAAAAGAGACCAAAAAAAGCGGTCTTCAATGAGCAAAAAATAATCCGAAAAAACCGGGGTACGGTAGGGATTACGCTTCAGAAATACGGCTCCATTTTTTGAGAGCTCTGGGCGAGCCACCCTTTTTATACCTACCAAACCCAGAAATAATCCGCAGAGCTACCGTAGCCCAAAGAACGGGGGCGTGGCCTCCGCCAGGTTTTTCGTACAAAATCACGATCGCGCGGATCAGGTTTTTGCATATTTTTCCATCGCCCTGATGACAGGTGGGTTGAAAAATGCGCACTTTTTCATAAAAACAGATTAGCCCCGGGGAACGGGGGGCCAAGTTTTATTTTTTCGAACGTCGTAAAGGGCAAAAAACTTAGAACACAGAGCGTTTTTCAGCGCGTACCGCCGCGGGGCAGTCGGTGCTAAAAAGTGCCCGAGTACGGCCAAAAAGTACATGGCGTCCCGGAATAAACGCTTACTATCTCGATGGGGCAATGTCCACGGCATGATCGTTATACCATTAATAAACCGAGAAAAGAATAGAATAAATTAGTTAAACTTAGATACTTAAATCGTTAGACCATTAATAAACCGAGAAAAGTACGAGTTTGACACGGCTTTGGTGCTTTTGCATCAACGGGGGGGGCCTGGATAGCCAGATACCTTTCCACCTAAATTTTACTATAAACGCTACCAGAACTCGATCAGTACTGAACTGTTAGCGGTGGGGGGAGGTAATTTTTGTTTTTCCATCTCTTAAAAATAAACAATTTTTTTTCTAATGTTTCTCTAGTTTTTGATTGCTAGAACGTTACAAAATATTTTGAA
>JBBGBA010000602.1:0-12994 GCA_038088335.1 Mesorhabditis sp. LJ9110
TTCTTTTTCCCGGACGTAGCGTAATACAGGCGCCAGGCCCTTTGAAATCGGCCGGGGCGAAAATTTCTAAGGGGGCCCCTTTATGATTTTTATTTTCTAAAAAATTTTGTGCCTGCGGCGCGTTTCGCGTTTTTACGGCTATTTTTGAGCTATGCAGCCTTTTTTCAATCCCCTGCGGCGCGTCTTTTCGGCAATTTTTTTGATTTTTTTAAAAAATTTTTCCCCCAAATTTTTTGGTTTCGCCCCTGTTTGTTAATAATTTTCAATTTAAAAAATGCAAAATTTGGGATTTTTTTTCCCGAAATACAAGATTTTGAAGTCATCAAATCCAAATTAGTTTCAAATGGGTTCTTGAAAGCTAATAACAACCACAGACATTGAAAAATTATCCGTTTTAATATTTTGAAGTTTCATTTTTCCAAAGGGCCCCTGCAGCCAAAAATTAAAAGATTTTCCCGGGCCAGGACCCAAAAAACCTTTTTGCGTTTTTGGGTCTGGCCTGTCTCTTTTTCCCCGCATCTAATAGATGTCAATGGGGGATGTTCATGCACATCTCGTCAAAGTGCCCCAAAGGGTTTAGCCAAATTTTGTAAAAATTGAACTAGCCCTTAATCATTTAGAGGGTCCGAGGAAAACTTTGTCGAAATCTCAATGGCAACAAATTGGTAAGATATCAAAGTAAAAAGAAAAACGATTGGATCAAAATTTCCCGGGGGCCCAATAGATAACATCGGTCTTTGGGACGACAAAACGTCCCCTTTAAATTTAAAGGACAAACGACCCGCTGCCACTAAGGGGCTCATTACAAGATAACAAACGATGATTTTTGGTTTGAAGTGGCGACGCCCATTCCGCGAGCAATTCCCCGGGGGGTATTATGGACCCAGAGACCATTTGGTGGCTTGCTGCTCAGTCATTCATTTCGTGTGCTTTGATGCTTTTCAATTTTAGCGAAATATTTTTTTGTATCAGGCAGCTGGGCCAGATCGTCGGAAAACGTTGCTGTTCTGGACTTGGTTTTAGACGCAGAAGCTGTAAAACAGCTTCCGCTCATCGACATGTATCTGCTCTTGGAATTACAAAAAGCTGTCCCGTTCGTCATTCAAAGTGCGTATGACAACGCTCTGACAATTGTGAACCGGTGACACCGAACCAATGCACCGTTGTCATCAACCCAGAATGATGGTTCAAAAAGGAGTCGGGTGGGAAAACGCTTTCTTTTGAAAAAAACCCAAACCAATCAGGGGTTCGTCGTCTGAGTTTGATGTGAGGAAGTGGCAGCTCTTTTTACTAATGATGATCAAAGATGGAGATCAAACGGTTTTTACGTGAGTTTCCTCCCGCTCATTAGCCTCTTCTTGAGATCCGCTTGGATATGAAATCATCTGAACGAGAATTTTTTTTCTGGAATCCTCGTGCTATTTTAATCACCCCAACCATTTGAATTAACAAAATTGGACAAAAAAATAAACGTGGTGGTTCTTTGACACCGCACCATGGCATTTGTTTAACCGGAAGCAAAAAACCAGTCGCGCTTTTTACCTCCTCCAGCCCATAACCTGTTTGCTTCTACGTTATTACAGACTCTCGCGGTCCAACTACGCCAATTATAAGGAGCAACTGGCCCTCTATGCCAGCTTTAATCCAGTTGTCACCATCCTTCTCCAATATTATGGCGACAAAGATGGTAAGATCTTTTAGAAAATTTTCCATTTCAGCATGGCTAGATACGGATTTGTTATCTTGATTTTCCAGCATTTACACTAAATCTTGAATTTTTTTAGTGATATTCAATATGTATGCGTATCCCCGGAGCATTACAACCCTGCCGAAAAAGCACCTACAGTATGGATCCCGGGGGCGATCCTGTATGAAATTTGGGCCGGCACCGCCTCCGACGGGCGGGACGGCTGGTCTTTTGGGCGTCGATCTGGCCTTTGCATTCGATTCGACTGGCACGATCGACCTCTTCCTTTTGGGTTTGGGTTCATGTATTCCAGCGCGCTTAAAAATAAAAAATACTTTCCGTTCCCGGAAAAAAATCATAAAAACGATGATCCTCTGAGACCCTGGAGGCGACGTTTACCACTCGAGTATCAGTGCGCTAGCAAGGAGAAGCTCCTTAGAGCCAATCTACGGCACCACGCCTCCTTGGGCTGAATTTTACGCTGATTCCAAACCTCAAAAAATCTCTCTCAAACGGCTCAAATTGTCGCAGTTTCGGCTTTGCCTTATCGCCCTGAAAATCTTCAAACGCCTTTGCATCTGATCCTTTTCCAGCTTTTCAAGCCAGGCTCGGAAAAAGCACAAAATTCTGCACAAGACAGGCTTGGTCCCGCACGAAAACTAGATCACTAAAAAAAGCCAATTTCAGATGAAAAAGGTCATGAAAGATACCGTCAACCAACTGACGGTCGTGGAAGATGATAATCAACCGTACGGCGCGCGCCTTTCACTCCAATCTATTTCTTCCTCCAATGCAGCCAACAACCTGGCGGTGCCCTGGCAAGTTAATTTTTTATTGTCGTCGACTATTTCACGCTTGCACTCACAAAGGGAAGAATTTCTTCAACTCGTCGACGTCATACCGACGCGAAACAAAAAATCGTTTTACCTCTAGTAAGACTCTCGAAAATAACGGTGCATTTGATTTAGCCCGTTTGAGGCCTTTCTCGAAAACAGAGGGTATTTCTCGCCGGTAACTGTCGATGGGGGCCAATTCTCGTACCAACGTCCAGCGTATTTATGCCATCTTCACACAGCATGAGTAAATTTTTGGCTTTATTATAATAGTTTCCGTAAAAATACAGTTTTTTGCGTTGCTAGCTTTATTTGGAGTTTTTCTCAGTAGTTTTAGGATTTAGAAACCACGGAATCTTGAAATCCCCAGAAAACTCGGGCCTCGCTTGGCAGAAATACGAATATTATTAAAATATTAATATTTTTTCACAAATGATTTTAATTGGTTTTTTGCCTTTATTGAAATGTTTATTTTAGACCTGATGATGACCTACCAGATCTGAATATGACACTTACATATCTAAAGGATCGAGATGTCCATCTCGTGGTCCACTGGTTTGGCCCGAAACCGTCGAATGTCTTTAAATATTTGTCATCAACGTACCCGAATTTTGCCTACCTTGATTATGACCCTGCAAATCCCATGCAGCTGTACAATAACTACATCTTGAACGGCGATTCTGGTATGGGAAATTTCAGATCACAGCCTATGGACTAACATTTTAGATGCCAAATTTGGTTGTTCGAATGGCAAAACATCGGCAGTTGATACGTTCGATCAAGCCGGGATGTGGCCACCGTGAGCTGGATAATCAAGTTTTTGATGTATCTTTAGAAACTACTTCCCGGGGTACATCAATTATTGCAACAATCAAGATGTCGTTTTGCAGTTTACTGAGGTTGCGGTGGGTTAAAAAAGCAGTTGTAAATCGTTGGGCGCCCCGCTAGCACCTTAAAAATTTTTCCTTTGCCTGCATCCAAGATATGAAAGACGATACGTCATTCATCCTGAAATATTTATTTCACGTGTTTTTTATCGGGTTTTTTTTATTAAGCCAGTTGCTTCAGAGTAGCAAGTCGATGCTAGAAAAAAGGGTAAAAAAGTGAGGGTCGGCGCAAATGTTTGCAAAACCTTTCAAAATCAATAATTCACCACGGTGTGCATTTGCCTGTGTGTAGAAACTTGCAATCATAACGTCGAAATTGATAGTTTCGAAATTCATAATTTCGAAATTCATAAAGTCGTAATGTTATAGTTTCGACATTTCATAATGCCGAAATTTCATAGTGGCGCAATTTCATTCTCCATATTTTTTCCGTGTTTTTCGCATAGGATTTGGGAGTATTACCGGAAAATTTCGGCATTATGTAATTCTCACATTATCATTTTCGAGATTTTGGAATTAACCCAGCTCGAACACGCGCGGTCTAGATTGGTACGACAGCGCTATGCATCACCGTCGAAAACTATCAGTTGGAGCTCGAGAAGGACTATGTGAGGTTCTACGATGGCGCCGGGGTGGAGGTCGCCTTGTAAGTTTTTTACATCCGGTCAGTCTTATGCGTCGTTCTCGAGCCTCGCAGCTTCCCGGCCCTAGCAAAGTTGATCCCAAGCATTTTCAGTTTGACCGGCAACAACGTTTTTGGCGCGCAATTCCAAATAAACGGCACCGCCGGCTCAGCCAGGCTGACGACAAATGAATACCTCGTCTACAGCGGGATCAGATTCGGAGTGCGGGCAATCAGCGATGAGCCGCCTCAATGCAACCTGCCATGAACACGCTGAAGACGATTTAAATCCCCCAATAAAAAAGGGTCCTTTTCAGTTCGCATCATTTTACGATTTTTTATCAGTACAGTATTTTTACTTTTTGATTTTTTAATTTTTCGATTTTATTGATTAATCGTTTATTGCAATCATGAACACATTAGAAAATATGCATCAATTTCGAAAAACAGCTAACCAAATCCTGGTAGTCGTTTCCTAAACGCTGTGCCATATACCGACAATTATAAACCTTATATTTATAAGACTTCCGATAGCAAAACGTTATGAAACAAAGAGATTGCCAATGTTTTATCAGAGGCGCTGGTCAAGCTGGCTTTGGGAGATCTTCGAATTGCACTGGGGGCACACGTGGACAAAGGAGAATGGCGGGCAGCAACGGCGTTGCACGTCGGTGATCACCCGTGTCTGAAAACAATTAATTTGACGCGCAAACGTTTCGTCGTAACAGCTTTTCTCCAAAATTCCGAATTAGTGATCTTCGATAAATAGGAAAATCCGGTTAAAGTCAATTTTCCGTGGCACGAATAGGACTTGAGACTTACATTGCATATTGGGCAAGTCAATTGCGTGGGGCTACGCGTGGATACGGAGATTGTGGGCGGACGTGGCCGCGCTGGAGGCTTTGGCTCCTCCGTTATTACCGGGGTAGACATGCCGCCGGCATCTGGAAATAAATGTATTACATTGCCAAAGGAGAAGAACACGAAAGAGCAGAACCAGGAGATCAGCTAAATTCCTAGAAAGCGGGAATCGGTAAACCATCTCGCGTAAACCAGCTGACAAAAGAACTTTCAAGGGCCAAGAACTACATAAAATTAAACTAAGTTGGCACCACCCATTAATAACAATGTTGGTATTTAAAACATTACCGTTTGGCGAGCTCATTTGGATTCCTCTAGCGAATTTTCGGGGAGCCAACTACTGAAATCGTACCAAAATTTGCGCTCCCCATTTGGGCTTCTACTCGATGCCTTCCAGAATTTCAATGAGGACAATGAGGCGGAATAAAAAGAATAAATAATTTGCAGTCCTGTGATTGATTCTTCTTGTTTGATTCGATTGTTTTTCCAAGAAAATAAACACGACGAATCATACCAAAGTGCCCGGTTGAATAGCGGCGTCGCAGGCAAAATAATTTCATTCTCGTTCTATAGTTTATCAGACCGCGCCGAATCGGCAGTTTTTTTTTCAAAAAATCTAGGTTCGGGGCTTAGCATTAAACGGAGGTAAGAAAATCCACAAGCTTGGGGCTGTAGGCGTGGCTAAATGACCTTGCTGATTTTTTATCCCAAGTATAGGGTTCGAAAACAAATTCCGGCTAATCAAAGACAGCGACAGTTCTCGCGGAAACAACAAAAAATAGAAAAATAAAAAATTACGCAATCGATCAAATAAATTAGCAGCCTCTTAACTTACACAACCATAAACTGTGAAAAATGCGATCTACGAGAAAAGCCCAAATTAAAATGAGAAGACCTAAAAGCCAAGAAAAGAATCTAGAATAGCGCGGAGGGAGGATTCGATAAGATCACGTTCTGAAATTGTTTTCTGCAAGAAAATTCTCGCCTCACGCGCTGGGCTGAAAGCACCATTTTCTTGGCAAAAGATCCGTCGCAACAGAAAAGCGCGCCAAAAAAAGTTCGTAAAAACCCTCGGTGACCAAAATAGGCAGAGGTGAAAAAATAGCAATTCCACAGGAACAATCACAAGATCGCGGGACTGTAATAAAGACAATCGAAAACCAAAAAAAAGAAGAAAAAACCTTATAGAAACTTATAAACAAAAACTCTCCTAGGTAATTCTTAAAAAATGAAACGAACCGCAGGGGTAGAAAGAGAGCAATATAACTCCATTACCACGCAAAACGGATCAAAAAGTAGCGGAAAATGATAAGTAAACAGTACAGATCAGGAAAGTCCATAGGAAGTGAAAAGCCAGACAATCAGTTCTGATAGAACAAAGGCCAAACGCCAAAAAGTTCGGTCTCTGTGTGTGTGCGCGCAGATGTGGGGTGTTCAAGTGTGGTGGCAGTGCCAACTGAAAACTGGGAGGGAAGAGGGAGAGGCAAAAAAGCGCGCCACTGATCGATCTATCGGTGGAAGGGGAGAGAGAAGTTGTGAGGGATTTGGAATATTCCCAGTCAGGGGACTCGGATCGAACGGATTTCTTCGGCTAGAAAATGGTTGCTACCCTTTCCCGCCAAAAAGGCTAACTGGGGAAAGCGTTACCCCATCTGCACGCTCTTACGACTCTCATGAGTGCGCTGTGGGCTGATACGGGGAAAAACAGCGAAATCTGGCAAAATTCGAAGAGTCTGCTCGCCCGGTTTAAAGAAACAATCGTCTTTGCCTAATATAAATGTTTTCAGCAGTTTTAGGGTCTCGTGAGATCCTTTCAAGGCTCAATGCATTAAAGATAAAATTTGCAGCCCGTTTCTCGTAATGCTGCGGTAATCTCACCCCTTGGGATTTCGAAGATCCATGCTTTAATGCATTGAACTTTACGGCATGACCAGGAAATTTCAGAAAACGGAAAGAGGTAAAACGTGTGGGATTTCGATAAAATTTAGAACTGAGTTTTTCTTTAGGTCGCCGAATGAATCAATTTGAGGATTTTTATCGGCTGTTGCTCTCAAAAGGGCCAAAATACTCGCACGTTAAAACACTAAAACTTCACACCCCTGGGGTCTGCATGCATAATTTACGCGCTGACTCATAGTCGCCATCATGCTTCCAGGATAACGAAATGTTATGAAATGAAATAGTCCGTGTGGTTATTGCGTTTTTCGAGCGAATCAAACTCCATGTAGGCGGCAACAAGCCGATTTTTTTGCAATAAATTCCCAATCGAATTCATTTTATGGGCGCAGAGTTCACGCCGGGACGTGATTGATGTTTCCGGGACCGATCTGGTTCAGGAAGGTCTGTATTTTTGGATTTTGTTGAACTTTGCCATTTTATTTTGAAAATCCGTGTAAAGCTTTATTCCCGGGTCCTGACAAATTTCCGCATAACAATGACTAATTGAAAAAACAATGGATCGCAGCATAAAAACCGCAGGGTTACATTTGTGAGTTTTCAATGGTAAGCAGTGAGTGCTGGTCGGTGCCGTGGATTTGGAGTTCCATGTCGTGATAGGATCGAAGGGTGGCCTGATGGCCGGTGGAGATGTAGCTGATTTTTGCCTGAAAAGTCATCATTAATTGTTAATAAAGATGAAATTGAACGTTCAGCAAGGTTTGAGCTAAGAGGACAGTTTTTGGCTGCTGGATACCTTGAACCTTACTTAAAGCGTATCCAAGCCACCCTACCTCTTTCAACAATCCATAAATTGTCTTCTCCATATCGACAGGAACACTGTTTGTTGCTTCATCCAAGAAGACGAGAGCTGGTTGAGTCAAAAGAACGCGACAGATCGAGAGACGTTGAGCTTCACCAGGCGTTAGACGCTCGGCCCTAAAATGAGGAGTTTCGTCAACCCGCTCAGATTCCTATTCCTTCAGACGTTTACTTCCTAGTATTTGAAAATCCCTACCACTCAAAATCAGCCTCCTCATCCAGCCCTCCAGCCATCGAGATCAAATGCGATAGGCCGACTGACGACAGTACGCTCTCCAGTTTCGCATCCCCGACCACAGTGGCCATACTGGAAATCCTTCTCATCAGGAAGGTATCTGGTTCCTACTTTCTCGGGGCCTGGCTTGGGAAAAGGAGTTGCTGACGTAGCAGAAATACCCCCTTGGCAAATACGGTCTTTGTGGAAGGAACATTAGATGGCCACGACCGGTCGGGAGTTCGACGATGCCTGGAAATGGGAATTCGCCTGCTGTAATATCTCCTAACGTTTCTTGATAGGTCTAAAGGTATCGGAACTGAATTACCTGAATTTTTATTCCACAACTTGGCCCAACACTCTGAATAGCGACGTTTTTCCGATGCCACTCGGTCCGGTGATGAGTAGCGAGGAGCGTTCTTGAAATCCAACGGACAGACCTAAATTTTCGAGATTTGTGTTGGGTTTTACGTCAAAGTATCGTATTCGAAGTTACGTTACCTCGGATAAGAATGTCATTAGAATGAGGTGGTCCATAGGTCAGCTTATCGACCACAAGGGAGTACGACGACTTGGGTTTTCCTCCGGCTGTGGCATTTTCGAAGCAGTTTGCTTTTACCGAAGCTTCTTTGGTGAAGGAGACGAGATCCGCAATTCTGAACAAAAGGTTATGCACCAGATTTTTAGGTGATTCTCCTCAGTTAAGCAAGGATGTTAATTTGGTCATACCTCTGCGAATATACCGCCATCTCGCCAACGCTACTCGCCAGATCCGTAAGCTTTGTGAAACTGTTGATGAGGTACATGAAGACGAACGCGTTCTAAACGATAACGATACGCTAGATTTGGCTCAAACTCACGTTGCTCAACTGTCCGCAAAACTTCATCGATTGTAGTCATCGTAAGTGCATCCAAAGATTGGGATGACTTGGATGGCATAAGTGAGGACACCACCGAAGTAGCTGAAGAAGTTTTGCCAGACTGAAAAGTCGAAACGCTTCACAAAGCTTGAGAGTGATACTTACACATAACGGGGGCTTTGAAGCCAACGAAGTAGGCTTGTTTCTTCAGCAAGTTTTTGAAGAGGCGATCGCACTCGGAGAGTTCGAAGAGGTCAGCGCGGTAGAAGGCGCTTCCTTCCGCGTTGTCACGGACCGAGACGTGCTTGTATCTGAGTCATCAGGGTGTCAATGGAGCATCGGACGACTCGAAATCGCGTCTGTTATAAATAACCAGCGGGAGGAGCCGCTTCGCGACTCTCCCCCGCTGGACCCCGTCTAGGCCCCTATGAATCGAGCGCCCTTACACATAAAGTTTCCCTGAAGAAAGAAAAACGCATCTCCCATGCAAACCTCTTTGTATTCTCATGCGGCGCAAGCTTAAATTGCTAGTGTCGTTATTAGGCCTGCGGCGGGCTCATCCAGCGGCGCCGGCTCGAGCGGTTTGTTTCGAGATAAAGCCTGTCGCAAGCTTGAGCGGTAACCCCCTTCTTTAGCGTGCGGCGCTAGCTTCAATGGTTGGTTTTGTTCGTTAGCCTGCGGCGCTAGCTTAAGCGGCTAGCTTCGTTCTAAAGCCTGCGGCGCTAGCTTAAGCGGCTAGCTTCGTTCTAAAGCCTGCGGCGCTAGCTTGAGCAGCTAGCTTCGTTCTAAAGCCTGCGGCGCTGCTTGAGCGGCTAGCTTCGTTCTAAAGCCTGCGGCGCTAGCGAGCGGCTAGCTTCGTTCTAAAGCCTGCGGCGCTAGTTTCAGCGGCTAGCACCGTTCCAAAGTCTGCGGCGCTAGCTTGAGCAGTTAGCTAGATTCCTTGGCCTGCGGCGCATGCTTGAGTGGGTAGCTTCATTCTATAGGCTGCGGCTGGTGACTAACTTCATAATAACGTCCCTACACGGAAATCTACTCCGAAACGCACTTTCCGAGCAAAAAGCAAAACAACTACGATATCCGAGGATCGAACCTCCGATGGTTGGATTAGCACGGCGAAGCGCTTACCACTATGCCATGCAATGCTTGGCAGCACGCGTCAAACACCCGTTTTATGCCTCAAGAGGATTGCCGGGGCAGGGAAGGAAATGCATCGGAGGCAATCCACGAAAACCAAGGCAAGAATGAGGAAATTTGTATTTTTTACATTATGCAAATTAGCCCTCCGGACCCCCAAAAATCAATAAAACCGGCTTTAACTTTGTAAATTTGTATTTTATCTGGATTCTGAAAGCGCCATCGGAAAGGGGAAGGTCGATTCCCCCGGGTGACGGAGAATTGGGGCATTTTGGACACGGGAAGGCCCTCAAATCGGGCCTCGAAAGTGACATCCACACACACACACACACACAAAGAAACGCGACCAAATTATATAAGGTAGGATTTTGAGATCCTAAAAGAATATTCCGATTAAGCTGCTACCTACCTAAAACATCCCTCCGCCTTCTCGACCTTCCCAGCCCATTTTGTCATGGGTTGGATGATGAAGGCATTGACGAAAGAACCGATCAAGAAGTATCCGTAGATTACCCCGACTCCAACACCGCCAGAACTAAAGATAATTTGTCGGATCGTATCTAAATTATACTTACGTATGCCAAGTCCTCCACGTAATAGCCAACGACGAACGGGGCGACCAGAAAATTTGGAAAAACCCGAACGGCGAGCAGGTTGCAGAACTTCTCGACATCTTGCGACATTCGTTGATCACTAAAAAGTTTTATACGGATCTTGCTTTCAAGCTCTCTCTCTCTCTCTCTCTCTCTCTCTCTCTCTCTCTCTCTCTCTCTCGCCCCTCTCTTGTAAACTTACGGATTATCAAGCCCCTCATTATCCACCGAATTCAATTGGTAGCACACGTTATTCGAGAAGTAGCGTTGATGTAAATATTTAGTCAAATTATTTCTGAAGGCCAGGTAAAGGGCGGAGGAGAAGAACGAGATCAGCGCGCTTAGCTGAAACACAAAATTATAAGAAATCTCCATTTTATTTCTCGAGTAATTACTAAAAGTGATCGAAATAAGATAGCTGAAACCAAAAAGTGTTACGGACCGCGCACTGGGCACCATACCAAGCGGTGGCTTTCCAGAAAACATGCCAAAATCCTGGCTCATCTTTCATCGATAGTGTAGTGTAGAACTTGCCAATCATCATACCCGTATCGTAATTAACCTTTTCGACTAAAAAAAATTGTGTCTTGAGGTCGGATACTTCATTATAAATACTTTAATTAATGGGTTCTCTAAACTTTTATGACTATAAAAACTTACATCCACCTGCAGCCGCTCCTGTTAATGCTGTAAATAGTAGCGCGTACTCCCATCGTGGGTACAGGATCGGGAATAAAGTCTAAAACTCGGTAAGTAGTAATTTTTTGGTAGTGGCTACTGTAAGCGATCGGAGGAAGCCGATGCCAAAGAAGAAGTTCTTCTCCGGCTTTTGCTGGATCGCCATTTATTACCTGAATTTTGCGAGATTTTTTAGTGAGTTTAAAAATGCGTTGAAAAAGAAAGAAAAAACGTCGAAAGAAATCGCCGAATTCAAGAAATTAGAAGATAAGGGCAAATATGAAATCAATCGTGGAATTCGAAACATTGTTGCTGGAACTGTCTGGGCCGAGGAAAGTGGCTAAAATTTCCGCGGTTGACGGTTTGAAAGACGGGGGGCATTTCAAGAATATCAAATGCATCAAATGCAAAAAAATAGAAATATATTTAGAAAAAACGAGACGAAATCTTATGGAAACTAAATGAAAGGAAATTAAACTTATAGAACTAGGCGAATTCAAATAAATTAGAAAAATCACCTTTGTTCATAAAAAGTAGCAACAAACCATTAAAAAGTCAACAATATGATGTCCCTCTCTGAACTATAGCATCTCTGCAGCGAGTACGCAACACTACCAAGGAAAATAGATAATTTTCGCGGCTGAAATGGTCAAAGTCTGGTCGCTCTTTGGATGCTCGCTGCTCCGGTCAGACAGGGTGAAAAAATGCGGATTTCTTTGTTCCAGGGCCAGACTAAAAAGAGGCACAAGATTATAAACAGAGATAATTCTGCGGCTAATCCATAATCTGTCCATTTGGAGAGGAGGAATCGAGGAATGGGTTCGGAAGTGTTGCGAGGTACGGGATGGGAATCGAATGATTTGATGGGCGGTTGAAAGCGAGGTTTTTTGCAGTGTGATGGTCGATAAATGCGGGGCGCAAATAAATAGAGGAAGACAAAATGGGGCGGCATATTTTGTGATATATATTTTCATCTCCGATTTTGAATTCGAAATCTTCAAGATTTTATGCTTAATTTAAAGCGGAATATTTGGGTTCTAAACTTGAATTGACAATCATGTTAATGTTGTTTTTAATTTATTAGGTTTTGAAATAAGGATTCATACAAAATCCAAGCCCAAAAAATATACTGATAATATTAAACTTACAAGAAGGCTCTGGAACACTTTATAACATTTTTTAAGCTATCAAAAACTCGTCAAGACGTAAAAATCAGGCTTAAAACGCCGGAAAACAGACAATGATAAAGGAGGTAGCAGGGCCATTTGCGGAGTTCTTAACCATGGTTTTGGCTGGTACTTCCGGGCCGGTAAGCCAGCCATTCACAACCCCCAAAAATGTGTCATAGCGTTTTGTGGAAGGCCGAAGCTTAGCAAAGACCTTGGAAAAGAAAAAAAGCGTTAATTAAGGCATTCCACCTCTAAAACGGAGAAGTTCCAAAAAACACAGACAATCTGCAGGTGAATTATCGCCTTTTCGGTGACTGTCGGATGCTTTACCCGCCAGATCAGCCGAAATTTTCGCGGTTTTGGCGTATTTCGGGAATGGGTAGTCGCGGTGTTCGGTCTCTTTTTCGAACACCGAAGAATCATTAGTAAAGCAAATTTTTCTTAAATGGAGGTTGGAAGCCAAAAGGCATGCTTTTCTTTACTGGCAAGTCCAAAATTTTAGAAAAATGTACGTATCCTATCCTATAAGCGAGAAAAGTATGTTTGTTTTCTGTAATGACGATTTCTCGGCCGTCAGGAATTTCCGCTGATTTTTGGCATGGAGGTGGAGAAACGATTTGTCGACACGCATTTTTTGTTTTTCGAAATTTTCATCTAACAATTTTCAAGCAAAATGGTGAAAATCCTTAACAAAAGGGC